>JANHFM010004918.1:248209-272813 GCA_032468115.1 Grayia smithii | reverse complement strand
CTGGTGAGATTCGAACTTGCACTAATTGCAGGTAGCTGGAGCTAAGTGAAAACACTTAGCAGTGCACTAGCTAAGTGTACCAATGAGGCTCTTTTTAGGCTCTCTTTTGAGGGAAACAGGGTATATATAAATGTATATACTGTTTATATACATATATACACGTATATATACATATATACATATATTTGTTTTCGTATATGTATATATAAAATGATAGTATTTTGTTCAAACATATTGCAGGTAGTGCTCGACTTACAACCACAACTGAGCCCAAAATTTATGTTGTTAAGTGAGCTAGGTTTAAGTGAATTTTGCCCCATTTTACGACCTTTCTTCCCACAGTTGGTAAGTGAATCACTGCAGTTGATAAGCTAGTAACCCAGTTGTTAAGTGAATCTGGCTTCCCCATTGACTTTCCTTGTCAGAAGGTTGCAATAAGTGATCACATGACCTTGGGTCATAAATATGAATCAGTTGCCAAGTATGTGAATTTTGATCACATGATCATGGGGATGCTGCAAAGGTCATAATTGTGAAAAATGGTCATAAATTACATTTTTCAGTGCTGTTGTAACTTTGAACAGTCACTAAATGAACTGATGTAAGTTGAGGACTACCTGTATTCAGCTAGACTGGCACATTTCTCACACAGAGCCAAGAAGCAATGAGATCAGATGAAAACACCTCTGTATTGTCACATAAGCTTCCAGCCACCTGAATCTTTTAGGAAATTAAACAAGAAGATTGAGGTCTCTATTAAGTCTTAAAAGATGAATGTTAACACTTGATGTAAACAGCCCCACAAATCGATGATACCTTTAAACTACTGGTATTTTCAAAGTCAGAGTGAATGTTTTATTATTGGAATACACTAACAGTGCTTTCAAAACTAACCAAGCTTCTTTTATAGTGACATTAACAGGAAAAATATCAAGGCTTTCATATCAAATAAATTGTGTATACAAATTATGTGTTGCATACTTTAGATAGCATCTGTAGATTGGCTTTCTAAATCCACTCGTTATAAATTTGTCAAGAAAGTTAAAAGTTTACCAGAACACCTATAATCTTTCTGCCTCATGCATTTATTTAAAATCATCTTACAAAAGAAATGCAGGGGTATATAGAAAAAGCTGCAACTACTTTCAGTTCAGGCCTGTTATTATTCAATTGCATACTAATAAGTTGTAATACTTATTTATATTTTATTAAGAAAATTTATACAACTGCTCAACTAACTCACATTGACTCTGGGCGGCTTTACAGAAGATATTCTTTGAAAACACCTATGTGCTTAATGAAAACATACCTAAAATCTAATATGATAACGAATAAAATAGCTAAAAACCCAAGAATAATTAAAGTTTTAAAAAAACTAAAGGCCTGATGAAAAAAGGTAAACATAAATATTAGAAGATAACCTGACTTCCTACACAAAGTTTTTTGGTCTTTTTGTCTCCAAGACTCCTTGTTTATATCGCCAGTTGTATCTCCAAAGATACAACTTTGGAATGACATAAAGATCTCAACTGATGAAACCAGGGGTCTCCAAACCCCATTCCATGGACTGATAATGGTTCACAGCGCACCAGAAACTTGGTCATGCTAATGATCGAAGACTCCAGCCATGCATGTGCGGGATGCAGGCAGCATATAAAACCACAGCCCCTCCCAGTCCATGGAAAAGCCTTTCTCCACAGAACCAGTTGCTGGCACTCAAAAGATTGGAGCCCGCTGCTTTAAGGCCAGCTTAAACTGGAAAAGCAGTTTTTCCTGAGGAGTCTTTTTTCTTATCTGCTATATAGCACTCGGTTTGGTGTATCAAAAATTAAAAGACTGAGAAGAAAACCGGGAGAAATGTCAGTGTCTCATTCTTTTCCCCATATTAAAGACATGTCTGATATCCAGGTGGCAAGAATTACTTTCTGACTAAAACATGACATCTGGGTAATCGGGTAGACTGAATATCACAAGATGGCAATCTAACTAAAAAAACCCAAACCTGTTAGTAAGTTGCCGTGAGTCATTCTGTAGGAAGCTGAAAATGGTTGGTATTACACGTTTTTGAGAGGTAAGCAAAATGTCAAGTGTGTCCCAGGACCGCCCTTCATCTTAATTATATTTGCAAAACTGAAAGAGTGGATATATCTTAAAAGAATAATAGGTTGGTATAATATAAAAATTGACGCCTTCATTTACAGAATAAAGGCCATGTTTCTTTTATAGTTTTATGCGCAACTCATAGAAATGTAAAGTCCATATGTGAAACAAATGTTTTTGTAATACTTAAGTTGTTATTTGGGAAAAGAGAGACATGAAAAAACGAAGAGAAAATTTCTGTGCCAATATATGTTTGTATTATTCCAACTGTGTGTCTGCAGGTAAAATCCAAAACATTTTTTGGGTGGAATATTCTAACTACTGACACAACAGTGCTGAAATAGATCCCACTGAGTAGCTCAAGGCCCCAGCTGTGAGCATTCCATGAAAGCTTTTCACTTTCCCCCAGAGTGTTTTCCCAGAATGCTACAGCGATGGAGATATCCATTAGAATCCTGGTGTGGGACTGGCAGGCCTGGCAAAGCCTTTACTCCACTCTGCCAAACAGCTCAGTTTCCCGGTGTTTTGCATTCTTTCCCCCAGATGCACTGCCACCTCAATAGCCTTATTCCTTTCCCAGCAAACCATTATTTGAGCATCTCATACTGGGCTTCTTTTGACCCCAACGATTAAGCGGCAGAAGAACATTAAGTGGAAGCAGGTGACTGAACACTTGGCTCCTTGTTGTTGACCCAGTTGACATACTCAGGGCTGTACGTTTAAAAATAAATGCTAGGATGCTGAGCTTGCTGAATATTCATGCCAAAGTCACGAGATTCCAGCCAGAGACATCAGTGTATATCTGAGTACCACATTTACAAAATATAAATAGCATTTGGCTCTCCTCCCCACCCTTTCAGTTGACATGTGAGCAGACAGCTGAAGGCTTATTCTCAGTGCACTGATGTCTACTTTAGGACTTTCTCCTATTGTTGGGCCTGTGATATCAACCCTTGGACTGATGTTACAAGGCTTCCAACATGACTGAATTTGCTAGGGCTTAGTATAAATTGATGTCTATTCCATGTAGGTTACAAGCCAACGAGCCAGAGGCAAATGACTAAATATTACAGAATACAACAATGAAATGAACACATAACACTGAAAAATTGGTGTTTAATATGTTGGTCTCTAACCGGAACTCCTAAAGAAGTCATAACATTTAAACACATTGACCAAACCAAACATCTTTCAGGCTTGGTTTCATTATTCATTCTTCCCATACTATTTTTTTTTATAATCAAAACTACAATCTTTTGTATGTCAGTATTCCAGTTTAAATACATACACACCCACTCCAAAAGTCCATAAAATTCCTTCCCTCCTGATTTTTACAGGATCTTTAAAGATAGCTCTAATACACTGATCCTTCAAACCTAGCTAAGTTTTATTGGCATCCATCTTAGAAGAGGATTGATATATTAGTAGTATAATTTTTAATAATGTTGATTTGTTTCTATTATTTTATAACCAAGCAACATGTGAATTGTTGGATTACTCTTTCAGATATTTGCAAGCACAGAGGGACTGGGTTTGTTTGTGTGGTGACTGGAGATTTACCCAAGGAACTGGCAACCTTCCCTGCAAAGCTTCCCAGGAGCTTTGCAGGGAAATCCAAATCTGCTATTGTGATCCCACCATCACCCAAGTGATCTGCATCGGCTTTTTCCTGAAAGCTTCCCGAATGACTGTGGGGAGATGTTAGGGAATGCCTAGAGTCACCCCAAAGAGTGAGATGGGCAGCATATAAATTTAATAAATAATGTTGTAAATGAGGATCACATGACCACGGCAGCATAGCAGTGATGTTGAACAGCAACCTCACAGGAGTACTGAAACAACTGCTTTTTCAACAATGAAGTGATTACAGCCACCCACCCACCGCAGCTGAACGGGCTGCTCTGAAGCACAGCTCCCCAAGTCGTCCTGCAGACTGCTGTTGTATACAGGTTCTTGTGGATGATTCTAGGACTTTCCTTAACCCAGGAGTGTCATATAAATTAAGGAAGCACAGCTCCCTTTCTAATAAGTTGAAAAAGCTTCAATCCAGAGACAACTCCCTTTCATGGAGCTTTCCCCTGGACCAGTCAGCTGATCATCTTCACTCAAAGCCCTCTGACTGGAAGCCCCCTCTTGTAACCCAGCCAGAGTTTTGGAATTGGGCAAGCTATAGAAACTCTTATAAAAAGTTGTTACTTAGTGCTAATTAGAAGCTAAGGTGACATACCTAGTATGCCATCTTCCTATTTTTCCCTTTGCCAACAATCCTGTTTGGTAGGTGAAAGTGTTAAAACCAAAGTTGCCCATGCATCTGCTGTAGCTGAGGTAAACTAGAATATATTCCACCTGCTCCCAGTCCACCAGCTTAACTACCAGCTCACAGATATGAAATAATTTCCATAACATATTATATATACTGTTGTACAGGTTTTATCAGTAACAGCAGTATTAAAAATGTGAATCATACTGAGCAATGATTATAATCAGGTATTGCATTTAAGGGATAAACAGGGATTAAAATCTGAGACTGCAATGCTTATGTACTTTAATTATTTCTACTCCAACCTACCAATCATTCATAAGTTATGAACCTGGGATCATGGACAGTGATGTAATATCACCAAAGGGGGTGTGGAGGTGCATTTTTTCTCTTCAGGTGGGAAAAATCCTCTAGGGTATTTTCACTTTTTAATGGTCTCTTTAATCTTTGCAAGCTTTTAGCATCCATTTTGTCCCTTAAACTAATGAGCCTTTAAAATGCCCCCCTAACCCTAACCCCTAACTCTAACCCTAACCCAGTAACAGTTTTGGTTTGTACAATCTAGACGTTATGGAGGGCATAAATGGAGTACCTAATGAGGGTAGATTATTCCATCCAGAGGGGCACCAGTTATATCTTGGCCCCGAAGAGTTCAAAATAACAGACCAAGCAACTGTTGAGTTAAAAGTTTTATTCATTCAACATCTCACATTACAAATATTTAAAAATTATATGCATACTGCTATAAATAGTCATTTGCAAACTATTTAATAACATTAATTTTCCACTAGCACTTCAACAAATGAACTCTCTTAAAAAAAGAAACTTGTGTTATAACTTAGAGTAGAACATACAAAAATATGAACTTAAATTGTGAAAATGACTTTAATAAAAAATGAATTACCCTTATTTAAAATGCTATAATAAATACTACAACCTCCCCATACACAGTAAAAACTATATGGAAATTCAGCCAAGTAGTACAAGTAACTGACATACTTAAATAACTTTTCCTTCTGATAATATGAGCATTACATTGGGGAAAAACATATTAGGGATTAGTAAAAACTAGACACCCACTTGCTAAAAGTTTCACTTCCAAAAAATATAACAAAAGAATCTGATGAAAATTATAAAAACTAATTATACTTTAAATTTTAAAAATATAAAAAATAAAACAGTTGAATACAATATTGTCCCAATTCTTACAATGCTATCAATCACAGTAGCTTTAAAATAAGATAATAAAATAAAGCAAATGACCAAAACCTCTTTTATTCCTTTTTTTAAAAAATAATCTCAAATTTACATTAGTAGAAAGATTGATTTCTGATTCTTTTCTTTAGAAACACCAGCAAGAAAGAGGATTTACTAGAACAGTAGAAAATGACATTTTTAAATGTCTGCAATTAAAAACAAAGAATTACACTGCAAAGATCTTCCAGAAGTCTGAAATAAGTATTGCACATAACTTGAAGTTAACTTGCCACAATTCATCACATTCAAGTTTTAAATCACCTTTTAAAACAGAAGGCTTTAACTCTTCAAGAAACAAAAAGGGGTGAATTATCAAGTCTTTCCAACAGCATCCTTATAAAACACTAAAGTCATTCACTGCAAGTTTTAGATTTGCGTTCTGCAGAGGTCTGTGTATGGAGAAGTAGATACTATATACCAAAAAAGCACGGGGCAGTGGGGTTCTTTTACATATAAAATAAATCAGAAACACTTTATTTTACATTGCAAAAATAACCATGTAATTACTCTGTAATTACATTGTAAATACATGGCCAGTGCCATGCTTCTGAAAGAAAATGACATGCTTGTTTACACCCCTTTAAAATAAAGTGATACCCTAGGATTTTTAAACTAATTACATGTTAGTTATGCTTGGAGTGACATGGCAACTCCACTTTCCATGTAATCTGAAGGACATATTATATTAGCACTATTTCGAGTACAGAGTAATAGAGATAATCATTTATGCCCTGTAAATTGAAGTGTAACCAAATAATCTGTAAACACGCTTTTCACACAATCACCACAAGTGAATATTAGTAGAATAACATTTTTTTTTAATATTAGTCATGCATACTAACATTACATGCCCACCATTGGGCAGGCTTGAGTTTATTTCCTTAAATATGATTTAAAAGCGCAGACACATCTCTGCAAACACCTAACATCAATTTGTTAAGATTAAAAATGGCTAAACATTCACCAAAAAACATCTGCATTTGTGTATTATTTTTAAAAATCTATTAAGAAGCAGTAGACAATTTGGGATGTTACTGTTAAACTTCTACTCTATGTTTATGCATTAAATTTCAAGAGTCTAAAGACAAACTCTCATTTGTCACTTTCATGCTTTTTAAAAATTTCTTTTTTTTTTTAAGTCTCAACTTTACATATAAGTATTTCTTAAATTATATGTACACCAAATACCTGGTGCTGGGCTAAAGATGTTTAAGCAACATGCTTTCTTTTCTCTGCAAATTCTAAAATAGCATTGCCAGTGCACAACATCCATAATTCAAAATGTATGCAGAGCACTGAAATGTATAAAAAGCAGAATATAAGAAAATAAAATTTATTAAAATTATTTATATTAAAAAATGAAGTATATGAAGATCTCTCAGTAATAAAAGTACAAAAAGCTACTCTTTGCAATATGAAAAATTGAGGTATTGCATAAAGAGATATCCCGTCAGTGAAAAGTGTGCCTAAAAATGCTCACTGTTGGAAAAACAAGATATACAAAAGTAGTGCATAACAAATATACATTATGTGCATGACAAAATAAGTTAGCTACAAAAACACTGTACCGAAATTCAGCAGGTCATGTACAAAGGGAAAAAATTATTATTCAAAGCTACTTCTCAAACAGTGTTATTTCTTGTAATGGTAACCCATCTCACCTGTTCACTGGATAGGATCGGCACAATAAGACACCCCAAGCCACCTACAAGCATTTTTTTAAAAAAATTAAAAGGAATATTCCAACTATAATTATGTACTTCAGAGAAAAAGGTCCCTGACAGTCTACAAAAGAGCACTCTCCATTTGCATTTCCTGTTGTCAATATTTGCAGGGATTCATTAAAAGGAGCTCCCTTTCTCTACTTGACAAGTAGACAGCAAATGTCTCCATTTTGACCTTTGGAAAATAACAAGGGTATGTATCATGTACTGAAAACCAAACTGCCTCTGATAGGTAACTGGCAATGGAGGAAAGGGATGGGGAGGAAAAGAGCTTACAAAAGGGATGCTTTTTCTCTGTAGCTGTGCTTAAGCAAGTCTTTGGTTTAAGAGTCTATGGTGGTATCATGCCAGTTTCAGATTCCAACTGGCTTTTTCTACACACTGCTACAACCCCATTACTGTGGTTAAGAGATGGATACATTCCCTCCTATCAATTTTCTCAAGATTTACAGAGCATCAAGTGTATTTCAATCTAATCAACACCACCCTTTGCCTTAGCTTTAACATATGCTGTGTTCCCCACTTACATGTTTATAACACTTCATGCATTAATCAGCAAGTTGGAGTCCTGCGATGGTTAATGTTCTGCGCTAAGTCCCAAACAATTTTTTTTGGTCAGGATTCCTTTTACTCACTTGCTCTCTGTTGAAAGACAAGCATGTCCTTTGCAGACATGCATGCCTATTCATTCAGCCAACAGTGCAAAACATCCCTGGAAACAAACTTTACTTTGCCCTCTTATAAATTGCTAGGTTACAGCTTTGTTAGGAGGTTAGAACTGGTCTCACATCCCAGAGTAAGCCCAAGAAGCAGACAAAATTTGATATGTACTGGAAGGGTGGATTAATAGAATGGGGGTGGGTGGGAATGGGCAGGGGAATTAAAATGTACTCTTGAGGTATATATTTAGGTTCTTGTATTTCATGTCAAAATGGAGAGCAAAGGCTGGCCTCTGATTTACATTAGTAAATTAGGATATAGAGTTCTATATAGCCATCAAAAATAAAATCTATACATTTGTTCTTCAGGAGAGGACATGCCAGTTCACTAGTTGTCATTACTTTAGCTTTGGTAGGATTTGTAGGGCTGTATTCTGATAATGAAATTTCTTTCAAAACAACAACAACAACCACAATAATAAAGAATAAGTGCACTCCCCACCCACCCCCCACTTAAAAACTGACCCAGGAGTTACATTCGGGAACTTTAAAAATGTGATTGCTTGGATGAAGAACACAGATCTAAGCTCTGCCTACTCAATTAGTAAAAATTTGAATGTGGTGGGAAGTTGGAGGCACGGTGAGACACAATACTGTGCTAAAGATTTAGCTTCAGAACCCTTACATCAAACAAAAAAAGAAACTTAATGCTGCTTTAAACCTTGCTCATGCATTTTTGTTGCTTTAAACATGCTCTTTTCTGTTACTAATTTAACAGCTAACTGTTTCCATTGCTATAAAATCATTGGTGGCAAGAAAACAGGCTTCCCAGAGGCTTGGCTAGGGAAGGGGGCAAGGAGAAGGAAAGGGCGGGTCGGTTGGACAAAGTGTCAGATAAGATTCATAGTGTTCCTATCTCATGGTTACTTTAATAAAAGTAGTCTATTGATTTTGTTATTAGCAATAATTTAATTAAAAAACAAAATACTCTATTGTTTCATTAATATTGTTCTTTCTTCCTTCAAGAAAAGATAGCAGGAAAGCAGTGTCCTCTGGGGAACCAGGAAGGTAAGAGAACCTGGCTTCCATGCACTGTGTTATCCATAGGAAAAGAAGTTCCCCATAAAGTTTAATGACAAGATTCTACAAAATACCTATAGGATTATAGGCCATTCTTTTGTTACACTATTTTTAAGTTACAGACTACAACAGCAGGACATGCTATCTTGAGTAAGAGGGAATAGGAAGGGAGGGCAAAGGAATCAGGAGAACAGAAGAGTGCACTTATTTTGAGGGCCTGCATATGAACACACTGCAGTAATCACTTAGTTCCAGCGGAATGAAATATGTCTTGGGCGATCTCCTCCCTCTTTCACCAGGGGCTTGTGGAATTCCCTGCCAGCGCGTGAATGGATAGCAGCCCAGCAATATTCACAGTAATACTGCAGACAGGTCACATTAGCACAGAAAAATGGAGCAAACTTTCCACCACAACGGGCCCCCTGACATTCATCACACAGCTGATCATCCAAGACATATGGCTTAACTTCCACCTGTGATGAAAGAAGGAGAGAAAATGTACACATTTCTTAAGTTTGGCCTCGTTAGACAAAAGTGTAGTCCAGGTATGTGTGTGTTTTTCTCTTCATATATTTCTACCATCCAACTATAGATACTACAGATACCTCAATGAACACTCTCCTGTGCAGTAAAAAGCTTTGTTGGATCAGACTAGACATGGAACTAGCTCAGGATTTATTTTCTTAGGACTAGCTGAACAAGCAAAACAGAAAAGCAGTAGCTTTCCTCTGTTGTATGATCTCCATCAAAAGATGTAGTAAATATTGCATTAAGATCCTGAAAGGCTGGTTTAACCTTTCAGCTGGATCCAACTCACTGGACAATTGTATACCAGTCATTATCACTCAAATGTGAAAAGAATAAAATTGAGGTCTAGAATATATCCTCATGTTCTGAGTTTGTGTGGAGAACGCATTTCTTTTGGTGAGTTATATTTCATAGAGCTACCCTCTCTACGAATTTACCTAACCTTTTAAAACCATCCCAGCTTGTGGCCATTACCACATCCTGGTAAGATGGCATCGTATCTACCTACAGAAGACACTTCCCTATTATTTAAGATGTCTATCAAATTAACTTTAGGTTTCACAATCTATACTTTCTACTGAGGCAGATGCTTATCTGATAAAACAGCTAAAGACCTTTCTCAAATTTGCTGAGTTTTGCTCTGATCATGCCCATTATTTAAACACTGCACTAGGGAATCTGACTAAATTAGTAATTGTACTAAATTGACATTATTTCAATTCTGATCATGTTAAATCACTCTGAAATACAATGAGACATTTCCTGAGAATTAGAGATTTAGAATGTTTTGGTGAAATTAAATCTTTACTCCTTTCCTTGATTTAAAATTCATTAATAGGAATTTTCTATATAAATAACTTCACAGTTTGGAGGATTTACAAATGGATCCCCTTTAATTTTTTTTAAAAAGATAAAACTGAATATATATATATATAAGAACCTTAGCATTGTGTTGTAACTTTAGCAGTGACCAGATATGGGGATTTATTTTCCAGAATTCTCCAACCATCATAGCTATTGCTGAGAATTCCAGGTATGAAAATTCAAATACCTCGACATTGCCGAGGTTGGAAATACATTTCCACTATTAGAAGGTAGAAGAATTGAACCAAATTCATTTGCTATTTAAAATAAATTTCAAAAGATATTCTTTATGAAATAGTTAACATTTAATTGCCAATTCAAAAATAAACCAGTTAATTAATCCTGACTCCATTTACACACCATGTGAATAAATGCTTTGGCTATAAATGTGATTTAACAACTTTGTAAGTATGTATGTATACATGTCTATATATGTGAAATATCTGTAACTGTTAAAGTATGGATATCCACAGATAAATTCTGAATTTCAGGAAGATAAATTTAAAGAAGTCCTTGATCATATTATATCAAAATCTAAAACGCAGGAACAGGAGAGATGCTCTTTATAAATTTCTTTACAAGTATATGTGCCAAACAAAGCTGCCACAGCTTTAACAATAGCAAGATTTACCTACCAGTATGAATCAATTCACCTTACTAAAAGCTGTGGCAGAAATGTTTTCATTTGCTTAGGCTTTGCTTAGATGTTTAGATTCTGTTAGCATCAGTAATATATTACATATCGAGAAGTAGAACATTACGTGCCTTTCAGAACGGGAGGGCAAACCACACAAATCAATATTCATTTTATTTTATTTTTGTAACTAAGAATGGCATCATTTTAAATTGCTGGGTAAGAACAATTTAGTTCCCCGGTTGACAGAAAAGAGAAAAACACTATAGCAAAATTTTAAATGGTTCATAACTTCTTACACCAGCTTTCCCTAACCTGACTGTAACTCCCAGACAGCTTTTAGCTTGAAATTCTGGGAGTTCTTCAGATGTGCTGGGAAATCTCAGCACATCTGAAGGGCACAAGGTTGGGGAATGCTGTCTTACACAGTGTCAAAACAACACATGTTTCTTTCCAGCGTTTATGCCAATGTGATAAAAGGAGAAGTGAACTTCTGTTGCAAAGATATTCTTAGACTTGGGCTGTGAAAATATGCTAAACATTAACAGAGATGGATGTTTAAGTAATCGACTATTATTGCTGTACAGATTATACTGAATTAAAATAGAATGTGTGCAAGGAAACTTAGAAATCCAGCAGAAACATACTGGAGCTGCATGCTTTTAGCTTTGATAAAGCAGCTGCCCGTTCTACTACAAAGAATTCAGGCAGGGTGAAAGAAAGGCTAATAGTAAGCAAGTCATGCAGATGTAAAAGGATAACACTAAAAGCACAGGCTTATTTTCTGTGCCGCTGGAAATGGCTCTAAAGGGAACAACTGGTTTTGGAGTCAAAAGGCAGTAAAAAAACCCCAATTCTCTGATATTTTGGATGACTGGGAGGGGGGACAGCATTGCATTTAAACAGTTGTTTTTGTTGTTCCTGTCATGAACTGGCACTTATATGGACATAAGCCAACAAAAGAATGTTGTGTAATAAATAGAATATGCTCTAGTACTTACCCGTTTATCTATCTCTCCATGTTGCAGCTGAACAAAGCGGGCACTGATAGCAGCTATATAACTCTGTTGATTGGAAAATGCAACACGCCCAGCTCCTTTTGGGTACTTCAGTTCAGGGTCAGTATCAATTCCAGCATAGCAAACTCCTCCATACAGCCGATCCATTATCATTGCAAGCTCCACTAAAATATAGTAACAACAAATATGCATATAAATCCCCTTTTTTTTCTAGGCTCTGGGCAATGGAGTTTCTACTCTTCTATCTAAATTTCTGTTCTTCTATCTGAAAACAATGAGAATGTCAGCAAAAGTTAATAAGCATATTTCCATATCAGAAATTCCCAACAGGAAGGTCACTTGGACAAAGTCAACAAGCCATTTTTCCATACCTGCTCGTAAAGGTCGTGGAACTCCGCCTACAAAAATGGTTTTCCGTGGATCCAGAGGTTGTGAGCCATCCATCACAAAATCACTGTCACTAAGATTCCAAGGTCGGATCTGAACCTGCAAGTAGAAAACAAGACTTTATATACAGTTTTAACTAAGAGTTAGAATGGATTTTTTTCATAGCACTAATACATTATTATTTTGTGTTTGAGCATATATATCAATCCAAAGCAATGGACATACCTAATACCATATTCCTGCCTCTTATTTCCCCTGCAAAATCAACCCTGTGAAGTCACCCAGCTGGTTTTCATGCCTAAGTGAAGCCTAGAACTCACAGCAATACAGTCACATCCCAGTAATATAGAGAACAGAGTGATTTCACATTCCTCTGCTGTTATTTATCGTTTTTGCTTCAACCAACCCATTAACAGAAGTGTCATCTGTGCATGCACATGCTTGGTCAAATGATAGGAAATCCTCAAAGAGGCTTTGCCAGCTTCCAAGGGGAGATAGCACCTCAACATTACAATCAAGACATTCAGAGGGAACTTCAGTTGCTTCACAAAGCTTCCCTTTGAATGCATCCCAGAGCCTTATTAAATAACCATGAAGGTACTGAAAGGAATTGCTGAGAAGAGGAATTGCTTTAAGGGACTGTTCACAAGTCCTGGTCATATTTCCTTTAGATTCAAAGAGCTGCAGAACTCTAGTATTTAGTCTGCAGGCTGAAGATGCCCAACACCTGCTTGACCATCAAAATAACCATTTAAGTGTTCTACAAAGCCTCCACAGCAACTATAATAGTAGTAACCTTTAGTTTGTCATAACCCTACTACAGACAAAATCAACTCTCCCTCCCAACTAATTAACTTCTATAGTTAGAATTAACATTCTCTCCCAAAAAGAATTCCCAGAATTCTTCCCTTTATGCTTCTCCCTTTCATTTGTCCAGATTTTGTACACAGAAGTAAGGACCATTGAGAGGGAGGGCATTGAAACCCAACAGTAAATTATAGTGTAGGGAGGAATTATGACCCTGAACTTGCAGTTTGATAAGCAACAATTAGCCATTAGTTGTATAGTGCCTGAGACTCAATAGTTCAAGGAGAAAGGAAAAACAAATCCTGTTCCTCCTGACTGAAAAACCATGGACATACATGCTTCTCTAGTATATGAATAATACTTATACACATAATTTGTAGTTCATTTTGTAAACTTCATATATATATATCAAAGCCACATACTGGTTTATCTTTAATCGTGGGGCTAGAAACACACAGGTAGAGTTTTCCGTCCTCTTCAATACATGCATCAATCAAAGCCTGTACAGAGCTTTCATCTTGGAACAACAAAAAGGCATATCCTAGACACAGAAGAAACAAACATGATTTGTTCACTATATACTGTATATGATGTATTTAAATTTTCTATTTTGTGTGTACTTAGATGTGATAACCATGAAAAAGAAAAGGAAAACCATGGAGGCATAAAAAAGGGGAAGTCATTTTTCAAAATAGCAGGAGTAGCTATAGTCTAACCAAAATGCTATTATGAAAGGGATAAAAAATAAATTACAAAACTTCATCTGTTTCTTCCTTAGAATGAAATTTAATCTGAATGTCACTGCTTTACTCTACAGAGAAGAAACAGAAGGGGGATTAAAGAAACTAAAGAAATTACAGGGGGAAAAACAGAAAGGGAAGCATGTTGAACAGTAGATTAAAAAGTTCAAAGTAAAAAAAAGTAAAAAATAGACAAAAAGTGCCAACTGGAAGATCAGAAGTAAAATGGAGTCAAAACAGCAATGACAAAACACTTCAAACAAGAAAAAGGTAGACTAATCATAACTTCATATTACTTTATGTTTAGCAGTCTTATTGAAATATGCTTCTGTGATTGTGGTATGTAATAGAAAATGTATTGAAGAGACATCCATGTTAAAATCTCAAAGTATAAAATTCACTCTATGAATCATGGAATTGCAAGGTTCATACTATCACATCCAATTCTATGCTCCATGCAGGAATCCAGAATGAAAGCATCTATGGCAGATAGCTATCCAGCCCCTATTTGAACAGATCCAATGATGAGCCCAGTGCTCTTCCTATTAAGAAAATGCCCTACCACTAAGAAAATCTTTTCATAAGGAGACATAATACCATCTTTCAACTAACATAGCTTTTATAGAAACTGTTACTTGTTCAGAATAATTTTAGAGAAGGACAGGATACATGAAGTAACAAAAGTTACCTTTAGGAGGAAAATACGATTTGCTTTCAGCTTTATGAGGCCAATCTACAATCAGTGGGCCAAAACGACGAAAGCTGGCTGTGATCTCATCTGCAACCAAACAAAGAGAGAAAAATCTTCGTTTTTTTTTTTTTCAAGGGGAAGGGTCTCAAATAAACCAATTTAAGCAATTCGATGATAATACTCGGGTAATACCAGGCAACCAAAATATGCAAAAACAGCAGATATTTTCAAAAGGAAAAAAATATGTGAGTCCAAGTACCGTATATATTTAATAAAAAAGCAAAGAGTTTAAATATCAAAGCTGTGGCTTTAAGGTTACAAATAAAGATTTGCAGCAGCCCATTTAAAGTAATTAAATGACTGAATTTGAGCTGTTTTTACTGCCTAGCTCCAGGCATTCTCCCACAGCTAACATGCAAAGCTTGCATCAAGAGCAAGTTGCTCAGCATGGACCTGCGAAAGGTGGGGAGAAAGGGCAAAGAATGTAGCAGAGCCTAGCCATGCCTACTGCTTATGTCACAGGCTTAAGCTGTATCTGTGCACATCATCTGAGCTTGACCTCAGACTATCTTCAGCAGCACTTGCAGAAAGCGGTTATGTAACTGCTGCAGAGACGAGACGAGAATGCAGATCTCGTCAGCAGAAAGCAAATGCTTCAAAGCCTTTCTTCAATTTCTAAATTCAGCTCAGGTGATCTGCACACTGGTTAATATTACCCACATGCACGATTCTTTTTAAAAATGCACCATGGAATTGTTTCACTCAGTTTAATTTTAAAATAAGCTGGGGATCTAAAGCTATTTCGGGAACAGGCTGAAATGCTATTTATACACAACACAGAACCTGAAAAATTATTTGATCTGCCCTCTCCATATGCATTTTCTATTTTACTTAAATTCTTCCCAAGACATTGGGGGTGGGAGGATGTTTCATATGCTTGTGTCAGAGTTTATTTCTTCATAATCCGATGTTTTCATCATGATGAAAGTAACAGAAATATTTATCTTGGGGAAAAGGAAATGTCATAGATATTTTTTTTATGTATACAGTTTAAATTTATATAGTTATTACCCAAAAGTACAGGATTAAAAAAATAGAGCTAGAAATCCCTGAAGTATTTCTTTACATTCTTTTTTTCTTTTGAAAAAAGCAGCACTCTGTTATTCTAATTAGCCTAAAAAATTAAAATAAAATAAGGAGATTCCCTTTGTCTAGTTGACTTTTAAATCAAGGCAAATACTGCCATCAGTTACAGTTAATGTTCATATGCCCAGCATGTTCCTTATGCTTAAATGGAATTTTTTTTCAGCAGTAATTCATCCCTCTGGTGAAATATATGGTGATAGCAAAGAAATAATGCATTGTATATTGTTCCCTTAAATAGATGAAGCGCTACACTGTATTTTAAATCAGATACTGACTAAAATGTGTGCCTATTATAATCATCTTCAAAATAAAAGACCTTCATAAAGAGTTTTATGATGTCATAATATCTAACTAAATGAAGCAAATGTATAAAACATATCTCATAAACTGGGCAACCCACGCCTCCTTATCAGTGCAATTCATAACCTAAAAGCTTGGATATTTGGCAGCTCATAGATTTACACAATTTACATTGCCTGAAAAACTGCCTGAAGTGAGCTCATGAGAATGCTACAATCTGGCATGATTCTCCTCTTTTCCATGTGTGTGTGTTTTTAGCAATACTAATATGCAAGTATACCTTCATCAATGTCAGGTGGCAGGCCACCCACAAACACCTTGCGAGAGTACCGTTCAACTCGCTCGCCATTCTGATGAGAGAAGCAGTGTGGTGATCCTAAGCCACTATGGAGACTCTGATCCCCACGTCCATCATCCAGAAACCCATCTTCCATTGGGAACAGGGAGGACTGACCTATAGTTGAAAAGACAAAATGTGTCTGTGTATGTGTATGTATAATATACATATATGTACGGTATGTCTCAAAACACACCAGCAGAATAATAGCTGCCTATTTTCTTATTCTTTCTCCTGTCACAAAGACCCATTATTAATTATACAGATACACAATATTATCTGAATGACATTGTACAGAAACGCTGAATCTTGGTATCATTAAATGGTGCACTATGCCAAGCATGTCATAGACATATGTCACTAGTTCTATTCCAAACACAGAGACTGTTTTTCCCCCCAAGTATATGCTTCAGAAATATTCTACACCAAGTAATTATTGATCACGCCCAATGATCTTGGCACATTGCAGGTACAAGATTTTAGTCACATCCATACTATCATACAGTTCAAGTAAAATATTCCGCATCAATCTTATATTTAGATCTCACAACTCTTTATCTTTATTGACAAAAACAGTAAGAAAAAGCCAAAGGAAAATGGAGGAGAAAGATGGGATCCTCCGATCATTTTACCTATATTCTCACTGAGGTGGCATACTAATAGTGTCACCATACTTATATTCTCGGGAAGAATAAGTATGGCAGGTTAATAAAACTGGACAATCAGTGCAGAAGAACAATTAAAGGGTTATTAGTGCTGAGGAGAACCAAGTTCCATCCCTCTTGGCCATGAAATTTGGTCAATATCCTCATATTGGTCACTATTTATTTATTTCGTGTATACTCTAAATTCTGTAGAAAATAGGTAGGAAAGAAATGTAATATATATGGTAAAGAAAGCAGTATTGTAAGTCAGTTAATAGTCCCTGGTCCATAAGTACCTGCAGGTAAATTATTTACCCAAGTCTATTAAAGCTGTCGTTTTTCAGGAGCTTATTAAATGTGATTAGAATACCATGTAGGTTTTTAAAAAAAGGAGAACAAGAGAAGGGCTTTTTTTTTCTGCTTGAAGCTTGCTTTTACAATTACCAGAGCATGCTCACCACTGAAACTCTGGCAGTAAAAAAAAAAAAAAAAAAGGTTTAAGGTTTAAAGTTAAGAATTCAAAAGTGAGGCAGTAACTTCTCATTTTATAACCTGCCAAAACTATAAATAGGGCTTGAAGACTGAAGATGGTTCTTAACAAAGATGGTTCTAGCTAGAATCACAAGTTACCACTACTCAGGAGAGCCAGACCTTAATGACTTTTTTTCTTGGCAGATTATATTAGACTAGTTAGTGCCTCATCTAGGAATATTACACCATTATTTTTGCTATTCATTTTTTACTATTGTAGTTACTGTATTAGTGTTAAGTATTGTTCCCACAACATACCTTAGAATAAAAGTGATTCCATTACAACTGGTCTTGTGTTTCTCTCTAGTTTCTTAGTTCATATAACATTGATGTGAAATGAATACAGACATGTATTAACACCCATCCCTTTATCTTATACCTCCCCGAAGGATGCCATGTTGTTTAGTATACAGTAAGTCATGTCTGTTGGAATTATAGCAATATAAAACTATAGAAGTCATTCCTTTTTACATGTATTATAAAATGCTCGACATACACCACCAGTCAATAGTGAAATCCAGATGCACCAAATGGAATTGTGACGTTTCCATCTTCCAAACGCCAGTGTGCATGCACACCAAGAGCATTGAACAAGTGCAGTGCAGGGAAAGTGGCAGTTCCAAGGAACCAATCCTGGAGCCACTGTCCTTAGTTGAAGGTCAAAGAAGTAAAAAAAATCTCCATCTTCCCTCCCCATCTCTTAATGTCTTTGATAAGGTAGCTCTGACACTGGCTTCAGGAAAGGGTTGAGGCATAGAAACCATAGACATGCACACGGTGACAACATTTTGATCACTAATGAAGTCGTAACAGTTTACCAGTTTGCCATAACCTACCAAAACTGAAAAAAACAAACAAACAAGCTCCATTTAGGAAAAAAAAAAAAAGCACTGTGCCAATCAATTTTCATGATCTGCATTCTTCTGAAAAACTGAATCCTCTCAAATTAATAATTTGAATTCAATAGTGCTGCAGAGCCTCTTTTTGGCATTAATTCTCCAACCGCTGACCCTTTTTGGGGGAGAGATTTCTTACAGTGATTTCCACATCAACACCTCAGTCCAGGCAGCACCGAGGAAGCTAACAAAGTGGCATCTGTCTACGATTGTTAGGTCAGCATGCACGGTTCAAAGATGCGGTTGTAGCACCATGGTTCTCGTCCCACAGATTTTTAAAAAGCACCTATGTGACTTAATTGCCAGGCTTCCTTTTCACAAAGTGATATAAAGCCTCCCCAAAATGTATATTGTGGTCCTGCTAGTGCCTGCAAGCCAGTTTCATGCTATTGAAGAACCCTCAAAAACGAAGACATTGCTCAGACGCAGAGAATTTCAGCTTGATCACAGAAGTGAGATAAGAGAAAGGCAGTGTGAAACTACCTCTATCACAGTGCTCAACATCTTGAGGGACATGCAAATCATTACCTAAGTATTAAAAATGTTTGGAAGAATGCCAGTGCTAACAGCCACAATAAATTATGATGACAATTAATGTTGCCTGGGGGAGAGAGACCTGGAAATTCAAGTCATTTAGGTGCTTCCATTAGTAAGAAACCCTCTTCTCCTACCAGCACGCAGCTGAAGCGATCATTTATGTGTGTTTTCATTTTGGAAGTTCTTGCTAAAAATACTGTTTGCCACCCGCTCACTCTGTATTTAATATATTACGTTAATTCTGCCTTGACCATCATGTTCTGGGATATGCTACTTTCAGTAAGTAAAGTTACCACAGCATGCACATTGAAGAAGCCTGCCCCTGCCCCATCCACCCCATCCCTTTAAAAACTTCTGATCTCTCAGAAACAGCTGGTGCATTAGTGATGCCATAAGACATTTTAAACATCAGAAAATTAAAGAGGAATGTTGTTACCTCGCCTTCTCCCATATGTCCTTGCTGCATGTCAAATGAGAAGAAAAACAGCCTTTCAAACATTGTTAAATAAAAATTAAATAGAGATAGAGAAAAAAAGATATGCTATTTCACCTCCATATAACCTCAGTGGTTCTCAAGCATTAGTGCAGTGCAGACCACATAAAATATTTTTTAAAATCTCAAACACATCAGAACAGCTAACAAAGAGATCTAATTTTTAAAAGGCTACCTTTAGCTGCTTTGTGCTTACTAAAGCATCCAGTGGATTGCAACTTAATTAGCATATCTGGTATTTCTAAGAGGCTGCAACCTTGGATTTTGATCAGTCTATCAGTTAATTAACAATCATATTTTGTTTTCAGTAAGCCAATATCTTCAATTAAGATTTACAAGGGAAGCAAGTGACCATGTGATTACCATGAATCCAGAGTTAGGAATGTTAATGTCTGTGAAACATTAACATATTTATCCCACCCTTTAGCAAGCTGGTTTTAAAGAATGTTAGCCATTGGGCTAAATAACTGAAATGCTCTGTAGACTAGAAAACAAACATTACAATGGATTGCTTTCTATGGACAACACTGGGACTCCTTCTACAGTACTTGATTGTTCTTTAGCTTTGCTTGTGTAAAAATAGTATCAATGCTTGAGGTCAGAGGTGGGAAAGTTTTTTTTTTTTTAATTTAGCAACTGCATTGAACATTTGGGAGAAAGTAGCTGGGGCCATGATACAAAGTAGTTACAGAAATTTTATTTATGCATATGGTCAAAGTCAAATAGAGCAAAAATAAGGGGAAAGGGCTTGTGGAAAGTGTTCAGGTTTTAACTGCTAACTATGTTAAGCTTACGTTTAATGCTCCCACTGTTCTTGAGTTTCACAGCATGGCAGGAAACAACACGGCTGATTTTTGATAACTAAGTCTGAAATGCCTGGGGAGGGTGAGGTCAAAATAATTAAGGGCGACGTACAGCCTTAAATCTTATGTTTCTCATCCCTATCCTAGTTTGCAGTGCTTACTAACAGCCACATACTAATGATATTAATCAGAAAAGAAAAGAAAAAACCAATCTTACAATCTGGTTATTTCCGTCCAAGCATCAATTGCTGTATCATGCTAAAAACAACAATGAGTTGTCTTCAATGTATTAAATCCTCAGGTTTTTTAAAAAGTATTTTCCAGAATTCTCAAGGACCAAGAGTAGTGTATGCATCATAATGTCCTTAATAGAATATCGAGCTGTAAAAAATATAATCCCAATCCGCTACTTAAGAATCGCTTGCATTAAGTCTGAAAGGAGGAGGAAGAGGAGTAAAAAAATCATTCTTCCCAACATCTGCTGACTTTCTTTTTAACATGCCCAGCTCAATCATATTTATTGTCCCTTGCATTACTAAACTTGGAGTCAGTTCTCTCTTTCTTTCATCTCTTAAAGTCTTTAGACAAACTAGAATACCCTTCAGAAAGAGTCAAA
Source organism: Grayia smithii (assembly GCA_032468115.1). Classification (NCBI taxonomy): domain Eukaryota; kingdom Metazoa; phylum Chordata; class Lepidosauria; order Squamata; family Grayiidae; genus Grayia; species Grayia smithii. Next base: position 251,760 of record JANHFM010004918.1, on the reverse strand, counting down.
ACCCAATGAAAGAAAATTAACAGCTGGTTCAGAGAACTGGAACTAAGGAAAACCGTTAACTCTTAGCTGATAGAAGTTTAAATCTCAGCACAGACCGTTTGGACAGTGGGTCTTGACAATTATATCTGTTTCACATCAAGCATTCCATTGTTTACAGATGCAGAAAGGCCTAGAGTGGTTCTGTAACTCTTAAAATAAAAACATAGCTACAATAGGCCACCTTGTGTGTGCTTAGAGAAGCTCAAGTGTCTTCATAGTGTTTGCTACCTAAAAAGCCATAAAATCATGTTTGTGGTGTATAGCTGAGCAACAAAACTAAATGTACAATACAGCTTTCCTTGCTTGATGCACTAACTGGCTGGTCAACATAGTTGCAATTCTTACTGAGGCCCACAACAGTGTTGTTAAAATGCCAGACTGTTCTGTCACTTGTGTGCCATAAAAACATTGTGATAGTAACCACACCCAAAAATCTGAGAGAGGGTTGCAGGAAGTTTTGCCACTACAGAGTCCAAAACTTCCTGAATCAAAGTACAACTTTGATCTATTTTTTTTTATTTACTGATAAATCTATACCGTTCATATCTCTATCATCTATATGACGTTAGAAGCAATGCTTCAAAACATGTCTGGGATTAGGGTGAACATGCTATTCCTATTAGAAATATTCCATAAATTTCAAGCTTCTCCAACTAAAGTATTTATTTAAGTTTCAGTTATTTGGTGGATTCAAATACTCTGATTCAGAGGAAGTTCATGAAAGTTTACAAGATATTTTTGACAAAGTAGAATATCTGTCTTATTTACTGACGCATTTCTCTCTCTGAGTTTTAGATTAATCAAGAAAAGCGGCACCATACAGATTATATTAAAAATACTTTCACCAAACAAAAAGTAGACATATCCAGATTCTAAAATCTAATTTTAGAATCTGGGTATATAATATAATGCCGGAACAAAAAATGATCCTAGCAATAAATAAAGATTGGGGATTTCACTTTAATATGTTCAGAGAAAAGCAACAAGCATAATACTAGAAATGAAGTCCTACATAAAGAAATTAAAAGAACACGGAATGGTTAGCACTGAGGAAAAAAAATACTGATGGAGGTTATGAGAGCACTCTTCCAATTACTGTTCTCCATTGATTCTAGAATGCAGGACATAATCATGGACTCCAACTGAATTTCAGGAGAAATAAAAGCATGCATATATATGATATGTATATGTATACATGCTGTTATGCCATCTTAACACTGAAAAATATTTTATATAATCCAGTTTTTCAAATAACTCTTCCAATCCATTGTTCATAATACTGCATAAGCATGTCCATAAATGCAAGGCAAGCTAGTTATTACACCCAAAGAAAAATGTCTTATGCACACACAAACACACGCACACGCACACACACACACACACAAGAAACTAGAATGATTGGATATAAATATTAAATCTAATTTAGAATCAACACAGGGAGGCCATTCAAATGGCACTGAACTAGCTATGATATGTAAGTAAGTTAAGGTATTGGCTGAAATAGAGTAAAGATTAATATAATTTTTACAGGACATATTATGATAATATCCAATTTATCTTGTAGTTTACCTACCTATTTAGGACCAACAATTAGATATTGTAGAAAGAAACAGGACTTATAGTTTGAGTAGCAATTAAAACAGATACAGAAGAATTTAATCGATAACTAAAGATAGATGAAGAAATGCCCTGAGGCAATCAATACAAGAAAATCATAATGGTTTCTATAGAGTTTTTACAACAGAAATCTATACTGAGGAGCAGAAGAGTTCTCAAATAGAACAGAGCACTGTACCAAACAACTGAAACACTTTAATCTCAATACATTATGTAATACTGCACCTAGTTAAACATTTGGGTAAATTGAAATATTTAACACACCACCTTGTTTCCCAGGAATACCCCACTGTTATCTTTTTTGACAGCAACTCATAAACTGTGAATGACAGAAATGGATCATGAAATATCTTCTGCCAAAAAGATAAACTTCTCAAACTTCTGCCAAAAAGGTTGAAATCAGATCACTATTCCCACTGCTGCATATTTTGCATGCTGAAGTTTTCAAGTTTAGACCCTAGCATGCCCAATTAAAGAATTTCAGATAGCAAAGATCCATGAATTTTTTTTCTGGCACTCAGGCAAGTGCTGTCATGGTAGCATGTATCAAATCAGATTGATCAACAATTTGCATTAGTTTGTTAGAAAGCATTTAAGCGAGTTTATAAGTCATTTGTATCTTACATTTTTACTGTGGGAAACACTGTCAATTCCATTAGTAAACATGGCTGCCACGAAGTATGTGTAGCCATTTGGCTCTACAAGTTACTTAAGTATATATCTAAGAATTCAACCAACTGAATAAGCCACCAATTCTGTTTATTTAAAACATGCAGTTTCCTTCCATCCTGCACCTATATATATATATATATTTTCTGTATATATGTACATGTCTTCTGTATTTTCTACAGGTTTTTTGTATTAAGGACATCATTAATTTTCGGATTATCAAACTATTTGCAAACACCTTAGTTCTAAAACAAAAAATCCTTGAACATCTAAAGATTGTAATTCCTTGCTTATGGAATTTGTGGAAGCAAACCTGTCACAACGCATGTTAACTGGATAATTGTATCTAACCAGAAATCCATCAAACCAAGACTAAGGAAAATTCACAAAGAAGAGATGATGAAGGCTACCCTTTAAGCAAGTGTGCACTCACCAAATAAATGGCAATTGATTACATTGGATACAGGTATTCTAACACTGAAGTTTGTAAAGTATGGTGCTTGAGAGTTTGAATTATGAATCAAAATGCCTCTAATTTTTATGTCAATCTTCTTACCAACATTCAATTGATAACCTAAAATGACTCTTAAAGCCAAATGAACAACAAACGCATTTGGATATATTAATTTAAAGTTTTATTTGCTCTACTGCTAACAGGATTGCTAAACAAAATAAAATAGAAGTGTGGGATCTGCAATGTATTATGTGTAACCAGTAACTCTGACTCTTTTCTCTTCCAACAAGCAATGTTCAAGTTCAAAACCCACTGGAAAAAGAGCCAGACAGATCAGTCAGCAAGCAAGAGTACACTCTTTGTTCACCCAAAAGTGATATTAAATGCACTAATATGATTACAAAATATAATGTAAGCATAAATGTATCTGATTTTTCTTCCACCGAAAGTCAAGAAACTATTCATTACATGGAAAATCCGGAGGATCCAGAGGAGGGGGAAAAAGAAGGAGGGGCTGCAGCAGCATTAAGTGCAGGCATTTATTGTCCAGTTTGGCTCTTAGATTTAGTCCAGGACTTATCTTCAGTCAGAGGATAATACCCATCTATTTTATCAGATTACACAGGTCTGCAACTAAAAAACTGTTTTGATTATTTTCATCAAATTTCCATGTATTTTGGTGTGCTGAAAACAAATAAAATATTGAAAACCTCATAGACATCATGATTTGCCACAAAATGCAAAATTGTCTTCAAATTTATCATTTTTTAAA
>JANHFM010004918.1:237143-248109 GCA_032468115.1 Grayia smithii | reverse complement strand
GTTACCTAAATTGTCAGGAAACGTGATGTCCTATGACAAAATGGAGGTCATTTTCGGATTCAGCGCACCAAAAAACACAAAGATTATGTGGAATGACCAAAACAGCTCTCGAAAAAAATATTTTTGCAGACCTGTGTTATCTTTTCACTAAAATATGTATATTCTGCCAGGTGATTCAAAAACACGGTAGGCAGTAGCACACAATAACAGTTTAACTCTTTAAGGAGTAGTAAACAACAATACAACTTAAAAGAATTTTTTTTAAAAAAATCCATCAAACGCTGAGGGCACAAAAATGGCTACAAGAAAGAAGAAAAGTATTTCTCTAACATGTACAATCTAGCAAACAGATGGAAGAGTGTAATGCCATTTTTATCCTGCTTTTTCCAGATATACTCTTAACACTTCAGTGATCAAGAGCGGATCTTATGGAAAGGTCTTAAAATAAAAGAAGAATTTTCTTCTTCAGCATTGAAGCTGTAAAAATATCCCAGATCCTGACAGTTTGGGTTTTTAATTATTAACACCAGCACTTTTAATTACTTCTGAAAGCTTCTGAAAATCCCCGTATGTTTTAAAACTGGCATTCTCTATTCCCTCTTGCTGGTTTTGTCTTTTTCTCACAGCATGGTATATCGTACTGACATTTTCAATAACCATCTATTGAAGAAAGCTCTTATTATCAGGGCATTCAACATAACTATCTTATTATTAGAATCTCTTGCAAATACTGGGGAAAAAAACCTGATTACTGTAAACTAAATAATCCAGTATCTGGATTATTTTTGTAGTCTATTTGCAAAATATCTATTATTAAAGTTAATGAATATTAATTCCAGCAATGAGTTACATGTTGTTAGCACCATTATTCTTTTCTCATCAATCTGTTAATTGTAAGAGAAATAAAGCACTGTCTTAAGAAATAGGAAGGATGCCAATTTTGCCTCCGCTAGAGAGCACACATTTGAAAATTTGAAAACATGTTGTGAATGCTCTTGCAGAATGACTGCTTTCGGTAGCTTTGCAAAATGGCTACCACAGAGAAGATTGTCAGTTATAATGCCAGCACTGACCTGAATGTTCTGCCACCTTCACCTACACCACTATCAACACTTCTTATACTTTTCTTCCATTTTCTAAACTAGCCCTAAGCTGCTGCACTCCATTATTTTTATTTTCCAATATAAGTAAACAGATGGAGCTCTATCTGCAGCTCAAAAGTATTCTTGAAAACTATGAGTCTGGAGGCTGATATTTTTGCTTTGAAGCATGCCAGCTTTCTATTTTTTTTATTTATTTTTGTTTGAAAATCAAAGAATGTTTTTAAAAATGTAAAAATTTGGGTGGGATAGAAAATCTTGCAAGTACTTTGGCACCATACTGAGGCCTCAAACAATGAACTATTTGCTCCAACTTTAAATAACAGCTATAAAATCCATACCTTACACACGCACATGCACACACTCTCACACACACAAACACACACTCCAATCCAATTGTTTTTATTAACAGAAATAGAATACAAGAAAATTACATATAAATAATTATAAATAAGGAATTCTTTTTTCAGTGTAAAAAAAAAGAAGTTACCAAAAATATTTGTTTCATATAATAGACATTTTTTCTAGAAAAAAACTGTTTCTTTTTTAATCATGTTCTGTCTTTCTACACATGAAAAGGGAACTTGTGAGCAGATGTTGATAAGGCCCACATAAAGCACATGGAGAAACAAGGAATGCAAATGAATAGGGAGGCTTCTAATTTAACACAGTTGATGCATTTTACTAGACACACCAATTCTTTAAAAGTTTCACACAAATGCAACCTCCCTATTAGTATCACAGCTTTTTCAGGGCACCATTTTGATATTACTATTAGTAATGTTCGGATTAATAAAGGTTTCTCAGATTTAAACTTTTCTTTGGAAGCTGCTTACCCTGCAACAAAACCAGCTGCTAATTACGGTAGTCAGTAATATTTTGACTCTGGCAAGCAAGAAATTTCCTTTAGCAGATAAAGCTGAAGAGAAAGGTAATAAATAAATGTTTAAATTAATTGGGCATCTTAGTTTTATGTATTTTGCTGCTTTTATCATTTGACTTGCACAAGCCCTTAATTAGCTGCCATATTACAGCAGCCGATAATCTTTAGGGAAGACTTCTGAGGTGGAAGCCACAAGATCACTTGCAAAACTTTTAACAGGACTGTCAGAGAGCTGTTTTCTTTCACCTGCGGGGAATGTCATAGCTCAGATGGGAAACAGGGGATTTTCAACTCCCCTATTGGTGCAGCGTGTTATTATGATTTAGTGTCACTCTTTTTCGTAAAACTGTTTCTCCCGCAAAGTTGGTTTGCTTCCCAGTATTCTCTGTCACTTTTGCAATCCAATCTTCAACCAAGCTCTGTCAACACAGGGAGGGGAGGATAGGCTGATGAATCAAAGACCTGGTAACGCCCTGTCAGTGTTGCAACAAACCAAGAAGAATGTGGTACTACAGCTGCCCCAATCCATGATCCTGAGAAGATCTATTCCTTCCCAAGTACTTTCCAATAGACAAACTTCTACTACTTCATTTCAACGGGCCATGTGCTCTGTGAACTGATTTACTATGTGACATAAATCTCATATTTGCCTTTTATTTCTCCCAGCATCTCCATTTTGCAATCTTTTCCCATTCCCCATACCGATTTTCAACTGGTTTCTTATCACTTTGATTTTATTGAGACATGAATGTGATCAGACAAGCAACTTTCATACTTTTGGAAGAACAGTGTGAAATGCTCCCTAAAAGAATTGTGTACTTTTTAATTGTGTTTGCATTTAAGAGCTATGGCTTTAAAAAAAAGTCTATCCATCGTATCATTAACCTTTATATTATTTTTATTTCTTATCAAATCATTTGTTTCATCTTTTAGATCTCCAGGAAACATCACAAATTAAAATCCATATGTTGTAAACCAATTATGGAAATAGGTTTTAATTCCCACTCAATGCTGTTTGTATTACTAGCAAATATATCCACTTGCTCCATTTGTGCAAAATTATCCCTTATACCAGAGCTGTCAAGTTTCACGAGTAAAATAAATATATCTTCTCTAGCATGTGACTCATTTCGTAAATTTAATTAGAGGAACCAAGAATTCTATGCTGATTTTGCAAATATTACAGAATATTACAATTCTGTAACATTTTAAAAAGAGTAACCTAAAATTTATTTCTGTTTTTCCTCAGTTCTGTAGAGATAGCTCTAGGAAAGACATCTGGCCTTTTTTTAAAGTTGGAAAACTAACAATTTTTTAAATTGCGAAATAGGTTGCAAATGGTGTCTTATAATACATATGTTCATTCGCTTCTCTTTAACAGAGAAAATTCATATACATGTCTACTTAAAAAGAAGATTCATCACTCTTCTAAATAAGCAGGCATATAAGCATACTCTAAGAATGCAATGACATGGAATCAAAGCTATGATATGTAAATACAAGCAGAACTCTTCCAAACTGTGTTGTATCCCTTTTCCACTGTAAGCCTGGTTGAAGCAGAAGATCTTGCACAGCATGAAGATGCCAGTGTGGCAAAACCAAGCTGCATGAGCAGAGCTACATTTGCATTTTTCTGGATCAAATCATTATGACTTTTTCTGAACTTTGCATGCCAGGAGGCCAAAGGAATTGATAGATGGGATCTCAAAACCACTGACTGCTATCTTTGAGGACTTCTAGAATGGGCAAGGGGAAGTGCCGGAAGAGCTAACCTTGCTCCAATCTTTGTAAAAGGAATAAAAGTTCACATGAGAAACACAGGAAAATGAGCTTAATGGGAATATTTGAGAAAATCCTAGTAAAGACCGTCAAGCAGCAGTTTTCAACCCCTTAGAAACAAATAATATGATTACTAGAAGCCAGCATCAGTTTGTTAAAAATAGGTCATGCTAGAAATTATTTTTCGGAGAAGAGAGGGTCAAAGTTATTAGACCAGTGGATCAAAGGAATATTTTAGATGCAGCATCCTTAAGAGTTCAGCAAGGCTGAATATACATATATATGTATATATGTAAATTAAGTAATATCAGAATTATACGTATAAAGGATAAATTGAAATAAGGGAGGAAAAATAAGAAGGGAGAAGTAAGAAATGTCTACCGATGCGAAACTGTTGAAGAGAAAAAATTGTCAAAGATTTTGCTTTGTTTTTAAACCTGTTCAATAAAAATAAATTTTAAAAAAAAGTTCAGCAAAGTGACGCACATATATAAATAGACGGGATCTGGCTCAGCAGTAACATTGTGAGAAAGGGGTTGGTACACTGGTAGACAACAAATTAAGCACAGACCAGTAGTATGTGCAGCTGCCAAAAGAGCCAAAGCAATCTTGAACAGTGGACGAACAGTATGGAGATAGATGAACAGTATGGAGACCACAAGAAATGACAGCAACAATTCCATGCTGCACTGGGCAGATCACACCTAGAATATTATGTCCAATTCTCAAACTCCAACCACAGTACAAAAAAGATGCAGATGAACCAGAAAGAAGGCAGATAATAGCAATACCGACAATGAGCCTCTTGGAGACTAACTCCTATACAAAAAAGTTAAAAGAATTGGCTATATTTATCCTAAAGAAAAGAAGCCTAAGGAGAGACACATTGTAATAGCAGTCTTCCAACACACGAAGAGCTGTCACAGGAAAAAGATGTAGATTTTTTCTCCATAGCATCTCAGCATCCAAGAGTAAAACAAAAACTAATGGGTGGAAGTTTTTCAGAAAGAAATGTGAAATAATGAAAAATTCCTTAGTCTGAAGATCTCCAACAACTTTTCCTATGCTTTTTTTAGGGGGCGTGGAGGGGTGGGGCAGAGACCTGCTGTGTTGTTGTCTGCTTTCTAGGGCTGAGAAAGAATGACTGGTCCAAGATTATCCAGTTAGCCTCATGCATAAGGCAGGCCTAGAACTCACAGTCACCCATTTTCTAGCCTGGTGCCTTAACCACTACACCAAACCGATCATGCTTTTACAAAAATCCCTTTTAAAAATGCTTAATATTTTTTCTGTCTAATCTCTTCAGAAAGTATCAATGATATTTAACATAATCATAAGAACTAAACATTATATTTTTAAAAATGGAAATATTTGCAAGATTAATATCTACATTTCACAGCCATATTCAAAGTCAATCTCCCCCCTCCCCCTTCTTTTGGCCTGATCAAACTTATAATTTCTCTCATTCTCTCCTTCTTTCTTAGAGTCTCATTCTAAAACACACAGCACATATTGGAGTCAAATTTACTGCTTATATTACATGTTGCTATAATTGTGCATTTTGAATCCTCCTCTCATTAGATGGTTGCATGCATATCAACATAATGCACAGATGTCTAAAGACCTCAGTTTCTTTGATCAAAAATAGGTTTGTATATGGTTCTCAGGCAATCAGATTCTGCAATTCAGCTCTCAAATATTCTTACTGAATGTTATGAATGGATTACTGAATTTAATTGAATACTACTTTTACTTATTACTGTAATTTTCTTCATATAAAATAACTTGGTCCTACATTTAGGTTGCTACGGAAATTATATTGATGAGGACAATCAGTAAATTTTAAAACACACAAGTTAAATATATGAGCAATTTTAACAACTAATTTCATATACATATTAATAATTTACATTTCTTCTCTCCTACCAGTATGTTGGTATATGTGAAGCAAACCCAGAAATCATTCTGGCACAAGAGAAATGGTCATTGTGCAATAACAGGGATATTTTTAAATGAAAGATACTGCTACATTCATTTTTATTTCAAGTAGAACATTTATTCAAACTTCTTTATTGATAAACAACGTAGACCCAAATTATAATCAATCATTGGTGCTTTCTTACATTATGTATGTCAAAACAGTCAGAATAGCAGACATGGCATCACAGTACAAGTCTCAACACTTTTGTATGCGCACCCAATATTATAACAAGTACAAAAGGGATGCAGCTTGCAGTGTAACACCATGTCTGCTGTCTGGCCCATTTTTACCTTCCCTATAGACAATTATGTCATTCTAATTATTAAAACATTACCCTGTTATTACTCTGGAGTTATCTGAGAGAAATGAATAGCAATTAACTACTACTGTTTCTATAGTATGGAATAAAGAATTAAGAAATAAGATGAAAATATATCACAATTAGAGATACAGAAAGATCAGCATCAATGTGTTATGAACATTTGAATATATCTAGGAAAGGTTTGGACTGCAGGCTGACTTCCATATTTGATTTAAGGAGGCCTAGGCAGAAGCCCCTCCTCAAAAGACTAATGATACCCCTGTCCTTTTCCCTGTCCAGGAAGAATGATGAAGGAAGAAATTGTTCCTCTCCTTCTGTGCATGGAAAAAGATAATTCCTTTCTGTTTATACTGGATATGATAGATAACACTCTCTCACACAGTGGCAATGCTAAGAACAGGGCAGAGTTCCACAAATGGGACTTTTAGAAAGAGCAATTATACCAACTAATGACAGCCAAGAGTTGGGGAGGTGGGACAGATTAATTTATCTACTGGTATACAGTAAACTGTTAATTGGGTGAAGAGTTTAGATAATAATCCATAAACAATGATCCCATCAGCTAATACACTGCCTTAAATAGTTGGCCATGGATTGGAATTCTACATTCCTGTAGAATATGAGTGTGAAACAGGTAGTCCTTGGTATTATAATGCCAAGATAACAACACTGAGTTTTAGAGATCTGCTATAGTATTAAATCAGTATCAAAATCTGATAATACACTACTAAAGTTTTACCTTTTATCCCCACATTCCAAAGTAACTTTTGATCACTACTGTTCAATGCGATCTTGATCAGATGTTAGAAAATGTTAAGGGTTTCATTCACGGTGAGAAAGTGATAATTCTAAATGACGCTTAAAATTAATTTTGACTTGGATTTGTACTGGAATTTAGGGAATCTTATTTAATATTGAATTAGATCTTGTTTGATACCTAATCTGTGGAATTATCATTCCTCTGAGTTCAAATAACTTCTAGTGCTGCTGCTGCTTTCTACTGCTTTCACCAAAAATTTAGCATATAGCAAAATGCTGGACTAACTAAGAGCTCTATATTATAGTTGCTGTAGTGAGTATGGTAATTATATTTGTTATTTTAACTTTTTCAATAAATTATTTTTTTAATTCTTTTTTATGAAACTGGAAACTTCATAAATTCTTTTACAAGATTTGATATTTTAATCACTGAATCCAACTCCTTCTCTAATGGTTAGGAGTTTTTTTCTTCCTAGCATTTTTCTTTTTCTTTATTAATCAAGTGTTGATCCATTGATTGTAACAGAAATTGACTGATGAGCTTTTTGGCTGAGTGATGTCATTGGCTGAGAGAGAGTGATTGACCCAAAGTCATCAAGGCAAGTTTTCATATCTAAAATGGAACTAGATCTCACAATCTCCTAACTTCTAGCCTGATTCCTTAACAATAAACCATATTGGCTTTCTTACTGTTAGGAATACAGTTATATATTTGTACATAATGATACATAAATACAATAATTCATATAGATCTCTTGTGAAATAGAGTGTATACATACATATACTAAAAAACTAAATATCGTATATATAGACACTAAAGAATATATATATACATACACACATACATATATATATATGTCTATAAATCCAAATTTTAGATGAAATGTTCAATATACGTTTGTAACAATAATCAGCTTACACTATGATTTCATAAATGCATGCCTTTTAAATATGGTTTAATTTACTTCATTCCTATTTCAAAACAAATTAAACATTTTTTATCAGACCTTCCATAACTTTGGAATGCCAGCATTTCTAAATCTGGCATTTAGCTTTAGAAGGAACAGCTGAGATCACATTAAAATTTCAAATTTGGCTTTCCAATTCTGAACATCCAAATATCAAAGAATATTATTAAAAAATATAGTACATTTGTCAACTGCTTATCAGTTTAATTAAAAAAGAACAATGAACTTACTCCCAAACTGTCTTCCAATTCATACATTCATTTAAAGAAAACTCAAATTACAGATAAGAAAACAAAGACATTCAAATTATCAAAAATAACTACTGAAAAACTTTTTATTCCTTGTGAAAGAGATCCTCGGCAAAAGGACCTTTGTTGCTTTCCTAAACTGATTGTTCAACTTTATTACAATTCTTGAAGATAGCCATTTAGAGGGTATAAATAGAAACAAGATAGACATATATTTAAGAATGGACAACAATTGGATTTGTTGTCATGATGGTAAGCAGAAACAGAAATAAATATCCACATATACTATTGATATGGGATGCCTAAATAGGTCTAATTCAAACCTCCCAGATCAATATAGAACATGGATATATCCTTCAGATGTCACAGTTTTCAGGAAGCATTTCCCTGCAAAATCACTAGTTACAATTTAAAAGCAAAATGTGAAATTACCATTAAAAAAAATGGAATGGAACAAATCTATGAATAAACCAGTGGTGGGTTGTTCCCGGTTCGGCCCGGTTCACGCGAGCTGGTAGCGGTGATGGTATGACGTCACCGAACAGTTTCTCCGCCGCTGGGAGCTGGGCCCACCCGTGCGCATGTACTTACATTTTTTTCTGTTTTTCTGCTCTGTGCATGCGCAGAGTGCTTGTTTTGACTTTTTTTCAGTTTTTTGTAGTAACTGCGCACGCACAAAATGCGTGTTTAGCGAGCAGGCGAGCGAAGCGAGCGTGAGAGCCGTCGCACGCGCTTTGCGTGTGCATGAAGGGAACCGGTAGTAAAGGTAAGTAGAACCCACCCCTGGACTAAACACATCAACATTGACATTAACTGGTAAAACTGATCCATTCTAACAATGAGAACTGGTATTTCAGGAAAAGGATGCTTGTCTTAGTAGCATACTTGCATATTAGCAATTATGTCCAATATTTTCAAAACAGTGTTTCCTGAAAACAGGTTTTAACAGCTTTAGCAAAAATTCTAATCCCATAAAATATATTCTCATATAAAAAACATTCTTGCAGAGCTTTATTTTACTATAATTCATCAACAGCAGAGATATAATGGACAAATTATATGGAAGATTTCTAGAGAGGAATTTTACCGCATTCAAATAATCTGCTATTTATATGAACTCATTTAGCTGCACATTTTGGCTGGTTTTTCAGTGAAACCTGCTTTTCCAAAAGTTGCACTAGAATGTCAAGTTATGTGAGAATTAAGTTCCTTTCACATGAGCTAAACAAATTAGTACACTTTGCTTCATGTTTAATACCCTACTTCAGTATTAAAGAGCAGTAATTTGTCCTCATATAGTGTATAAAGTAATCTGGAAAGGGAGAATAATAAATGTAATAGTTGCTTAGTTTTAGATTATTACCCCTGCAGAAATTTATCAGATCTAAACTGCAAAAATCCATAAAGCCAGTAAGTAGCAGCAAAAATAATTTTAGCTATCTGTTCCAGGTTTTTGAATTAATTGGCAACTTCCAACTCTACAGTTTTATTTCCCTGGACTTTAATATAAAAGTATTAAATCATTCAATCTTTTTTAATTGGCACTATATATTAAGAGATGGTCGGCACATGAATTAACAACCAGTTTGCCCAGCATCGAAAATGTGAGCATACGCAACTTCCGTGCATGCGCACGGCCTTCTGTGTATGTGATTTGCTCACGTGCACGTTTGCATGCATGCAGCGCAGCTTAAAAAACACGGCTAAATAGGACAGCATAGTGCTGGGGCTGATGGGCCAGGTCACAACTACCGGTTCACCTGAACAGATCTGAACCGGCAGCAGCCCACCACTGGCCATATTCAGGAGTGAAATCCAGCAGGTTCAGACAAGTTCTGGAAAACCAGTAGCAGAGATTTTGAGTAGTTTGGCAACTGGCAAATACCACCTCTGGCTGGCCCCAGAGTGGGGTGGGAATGGAGAGTTTACAACATCCTTCCCCCAGGAGTGGGGAAGGAATGGGAATTTTGTAGTACCCTTCCCCTGGAGTGGGGTGGAAATGGAGATTTTGTAGTATCTTTCCCCTGCCATGCCCACCAAGCTACGCCCAGCAAGCCACACCACACCACACCCACCAAGCTACACCCACAAAATTGGTAGTAAAAAAATTTGGATTTCACCACTGGCCATATTGTATTACTTTTACTACTGATTCAGAACATATCACCATCAGATGGAAAAATTGTTTCTAAAACAAACAACTGAAAAGCTTCTTTGGTGTGCAAAACTAATGCTATTTTTTAAACTCAGGTCCTGTTGCTAAATCAAGATCATAAATATCACTTTTTGTTTACTATAATGGCAAAGTTTTCTCCTATATTTTCTTCAATGACAAAGCCCAAGATATGCTTAGATGTTTGAAAACAAATTACAACTCCATGTTCAACACAGCTTATATTTTATCAGTAATTTTACAGTATTCAAATGTTAATCTTTAAGATTCCAAAAATCAACCAAGATGGTTTCATTTGCTCAATTATGCACAATGTACAAATTTGTGCATAATAATACATTTGGACAATAAAAATAGTCTAGTCTAGTCTAATCTATTTGTTATGTTGTTATAATAATGAAGTAAGATTGGTTATGAGAAAAAAGTACAACATCTCAATTTCTAACAAATAAAATCAAGATATCCATTTTCCTATCAGGCTATTTTTTTTGTCTCTGAAGCTCTTGAAAATATATAGTTATCCAAGATCCCTTTCCCAACCTAGTTTCAAGACCTTATGCCAGTGATGGCTAACCTTTTTGCCATTATGTGCCAAAAGTGGGGGGAGCGCTGGGGGGGTCGTGCACGCGCATGTCCACACCCATAATTCTAAGTGCCCTGCTCCCCTGTGCATGTGCACACAACCCCCCCCCCCCGTGCTCCCCCTGCTTTTAGCACATGGTAGGCCCATTTTTTGCTCTCCCCAGGCTCCAG
>JANHFM010004918.1:204148-228120 GCA_032468115.1 Grayia smithii | reverse complement strand
AGAGGAGAGGAGAGGAGAGGAGAGGAGAGGAGAGGAGAGGAGAGGAGAAGAGAAGAGAAGAGAAGAGAAGGGAAGGGAAGGGAAGATTCTTTATTGGCCAAGAGTGACTAGACACATGAGGAATTTGTCTCCAGTGCAGAAGCTCTCCGTGTACATGCAAAGCAACAGAGTAATAATAATCATAATAATGATACTAATAAGACAGAGTAGTAGAGGAGATGAGAAGGATAGTAATAATATTATAGCCATACAACATGGGTTGTGTACTGTGAGGATTACGTATTCAAAAGAGTGATGGCATGAGGGAAAAAAACCTGTCCTTGTGTCTAATTGTTTTTGCATGCAATGCCCTATTGCGGCATCCCAAGAGGAGGAGTTAAAATAGTTAATGTCCAGGATGTGAGGGGTCTGTAGTTATTTTCTGAGATATCCTTCTAACAGCATACTATTAGTTATTCAAGTCACAGGCCACTCAGAGATTTGGGTGCTGCCTGGAAGGGTTGGAGCACTTAACATGACCAGAGATGTAAAATTTCATAGGGGGATGTTAGAACAGCCATATATAATAGCACATGGGAACTCCACTTCTCAAAATGCCAGCAGGCATGGAAAACAAATTATTTAAAGAAAGGATCGTGTGAATTGTATGTATTCCTATTCCATTTAGTGACAGATTCTGCATCATGTTGTACTTCAGATGACTCCCAGAAACAGAGGAATCATAGTTTACAGTAGTTTTACATCAGCCAAAATATTCATCCAAGCCTTGACTGCTTAATTTTAGACTGTGACTAATTCTCTTTTTTCATAGTTCACCTGCCAATCCTTAATTATTCCCCATATAATCAAACAAATTTTCTTGTTTTCTCATAATAATTCTGTAGCAGTTGAGAGCAATTGCACAATACTTTGTAATTATTATGGGAGAAAAATATGCCAACTGATAGAATTTTCCATATCAACTTCAGTTTTAAACCTCTTGTCTTCATTGGAAATCCCAAACTTCATAATTACATTTATTTCAAGGAAGGCATTAGGGATAAACAAATGCTTAGCTTCCTCTTGAGGTAAATAGAAGAAAAAAAAACTGTAGTAAGGTCAAACTATCGAATAAAAGGAAGAATTAATTGTTTTAAAATTACATACCCTTATCCCATTAGTCCCTTTGAGATTAGCAGTATTATGCAAAGTATAGAAAAGAACTTAAAATATATGTGATAAGAAAGAGAAAACATAGCTAAATCTGGTTAACAGAAACATCATTCACTACATATAATGACTACGTATCTTTCTGTTCTTGCAACATCCTTGCTCCCACACATCCATATATCTCTTCAAACATTGCTTTGTGCTCTTAAAAGTTCCTGCCTCTCTTTTCTTGGGATCATATCAACTCCCACATATATAATTAAGGATCCACATATTATGTAATTTAGGATCATTTAATTCCTACATATCAACTGTATATAATTCCCCCTTCTTTTACACAATCGCTCCTGTCTTTTTTTTCAAGACAGACAGACAGACAGAGTTCAAGAAAAGATTGGACAACTGTTTGTCTGGGGTAATATAAGGACTCCTTGAGCGGGGGGGGGGGGGGGGGACTAGAAGACCTTTGATTCCATTCTTACACTTCTATATTCTATGTTCTAACTGCATCAAAGCATGGCTTTCTCAATCTTCTCTCTCTCAACCCATTCAACCATTCTTTAGCTATCTCTTTTTCAACTTGATCCTCAGTCATTTGAATCAAACCACCTCAACAGACTACTTTTGTAGTAGCAATTTCCTTTTGGATTTAATCCTCAGTCATTCATCGTAAATTCATCCCTGGCTCTAGTAAACACTTTGGGTTTACCACATGTACTGCTAAAGTACTGCATTTCCACCACATTTAACTTACTTTTACGTTCCTTTTGCAGTTCCTCTGCATTCAATTTTCTTTTAAATTTCTCCTGAAATACCCAATGCTCATTGTTTTTACTTCTTTTGACAAATGTTTATTTCTCACAAAAAATCTCATATTATTTACCATCCTTCTACTAGCCTCTTAATGTCTTAACATTTCTCCAATCATTTCCCCATCTTTGCAAACTATTCTACCAAGTTAAAACAAATCCATCTACATGCTCTAATCTTTGGCCACTTAGATAAAATTTGATATAATTCTCACTATTTTCCCTCTCAAATACAACTATTTTTGTCTTTGATACCTTAATTTCCAGATGCATACTCTTTCCAGGGTCATATGATATACCTATTATCTATTATTTGTTGCAATTTACTTGGTTTCTTAGGCTGCATAACAGCATAAGACTACCCACAAAGTTAGGTCTCCAACTAACATATCTTTAACACTATCAGTATCTTTACACATTTATTCATAAATAAATTAAACAATCAAGATAAAGATAAGGATATCATACATCCTTATTTGACATCCTGCTTAATATTGTACTATTTATTAAGTATCCAATTTATTCATATGCATTTTCCTTCCACTATATACCATTCTTATCAGTTATCAACCTTCAACCTACATTCTCACAAGACATCCCATTATTCAAACTTATTCACCGTACTTGCTTTCTCTATACAAAAATGTATGTTTTTGTATCATGCCTTTCTCAATAACTCTTAAAAAGCAAATATCTGGTTTGTATAGTTCCAACCAACATAAGATGTAATACCTCTCAAATTGTGGTTTGTTAGTCACCTCTTGTATCCTTCCAATCAAAGTTCTACCAAGCAACTTCTTAGGCACTCTTAACAAAGCAATCCCCTGTAAAGTTTTTTTTTAATTCTCTTTTGTTACCTATTATTTTATAGGTGTGAACAACTAAATTCTCTCAAACATTTCATACAGATGAAACTTTTAAGCTATTCAGTAAGTAAACTACATTCACATTTGAATATTACCTGCAGCCTTAATGATTATCCTAATATTTATATTAGGAAATATATTTTCATAATTTTGGGGCACTAATATTTATAATATTAAATTCAATCCTACTCTTTGAGATAGCTGTATAATCTCTATACAATACTGTATCTCCCTTATTTTAAGCACATTCATGGCTTTTTTTTAGACTTTATCACTTCATCGTTTCAGCAAGCATGCTTTTTCATACTTTTCCTTAGTATAGTTCCACACACTTTTTATTGCACTGAAATTTAATAGTAGCTTCTATATTCTCTTTCCTTATGTCCACTTCCTATTAATTCACTTGAGAGATTAACCTGTCTTCTAAACCTTTTGCATGCAGGACTCATGGTTTCTCACCCTGTACTCATGCCACTTTTAGTCTTATTTCTTATTTACTTCTTTTATTTTTTTCAACATTAATACCAATTAATGATCTGACCAACATTCAGAACCTCTCATAATCCTTTAGAGAGCATGAACAGATAGATGAGAATGAGATGAGAGAGTACAGGAAAAGTGACTGGGCCATTTGGGGACCCAACAGAGAATAAGCATAGTGACAGTATGGTGAGTATATGGTTAGAAAAGGGTCTGTTTGAAACAAATGGTTTAAGCATAAATCTATTCATGCACATACATGAAAAAGGAATTATTTCAATGGTAGCTTTGATTTAATTGCTTATGATGAAAGACTGAGAGAATTGGTGAAGGACACATGGGTGGTAAATGCTTTAACTGTACTATAAATTGAAGAACTTTCTACTGTGCACAACTATATTACTCTAATTATTTAATCCCCAAAAATAGTAATCCAAGGTTACCTTTCAGAGAATCACTTTCAGCTCTCATTATGTCAATTAATGAATTCTCCAGTGAATGCATGTCAAAAGTTCTTGTACGATCCTGCAAATAAACACAAAGAACAGTTTAGAGCAGGAGCTAAGCTAAGCAAAAGAGCATTTTCAATTATTTTTTTCAATGTACTAATCACTTCTAAATATAAGAACTTGAAGCAGAAATTAACTAGAAAGTTATAAATGGCTTAGTAAATCTAAAAATGCCACATATTGCAGAATTTGCTAAAACTGTACATATAGCTGAACAATCCTGTAGAACTCTTGCCCATCTCCCATGTCAAAACTTATTCAAAGTACCATACACAATTTCAACAAAGTAAAATATAATTTCAAAACATAATAGCTTGCATGTTTCAAGTAATTATTATTCATATATTACAAGAAACTCATCAGCCTACAATTTAGACTGCCAGCAATAAAGTCAAATCAAGTGAAATAAAAAGTGACCTTATATTGGAATGTTAAACATTGCTTCTGTTGACATGAACCTTGCTTACCCTTATTTGGTATCTATTCAAAAGGATACCGTTCCATTGAGAAATACCATAGATACAAAAGCACATTACAATTGTTTTCTATGATTCTTTCCAACAACACTTCCTTGACTGAATCATAGAGTTTTAGATGCCAAGTGACAATTTATATTAGAAGGTATAATTCTTGTTTCAATAAGGATAGTTCTGTTGTTAACATATAGAATTCATAAATAGCTATTCTGAGGTTTTTCTGCTCTATAGTTCATTATACTGCTGTAATGCAAATGCAATTCAAAGTGCAGATTGAAAGTGCTGTATACTAAATGTTAATCAATTTGATCCTCTACAATTTAACTAAAAGCCATGGACTTCAAACGTATGTGAAAATAATTTTATAAGGAATTATAGTTAACACAATCATTAATATAGGACTATGTAATTAAAATTCATTCCCAAATCCTAATAAACATCAATAGAATAGTAAAATATGTCAAGATAAAAATCATTAAAAGATAAGAAACGTGTTTAAATATTACAACAAATAATCAATGGATAGTAAGTAAAAAAGTGTCCTTTAATATCCAAAGTTCCAAAAATTTATTATTTCTAAAATAAATACTAATCCTGTAAGATAGCACTACAGGATATTTACTACGTACTTTATAATTAGGTAATGTACTATACAATGTCCTATAAACTGTAACTATCAATAATTTCAGTAATCAATGATTACTGCACAAAAAAATACAAGAATACTATTTCTTACCGTGTTTCCCCGAAAATATGACCGTCTTATATTTTTTTGAATCCTGAAATAAGCGCTTGGCCTTATTGCCATGCACTCAAAAGCCTGATTGGACTTATTATCAGGGGATGTCTTATTTTGGGGGAAAGAGGGTAGAAATATTGGTATTCCAAATTGCCTGGTACTTCAGGTAACAAGATTACTCTGCATTTAGGATAGTTAGAATTATATTATAATTTACATAAACATTTCACCTAAATGACTAACCTATCACCATCATATATTCTCTGTAAATCTGGAACATGTATATCCAATAATTCTCTTATAATATCCAAAGTCCTATTTTAACATAAGCTTACACAGTTCAGTCTAGTCTACAACTGTGTTAAAGCTTAAATTAATGAAGAGCCATAATGTTCAATGGACAGTTTTGATCCAGTCAAATATCTAATTATAATTTATTTCTCACTTGAGAGTAGGAAGAAAACTTCTGAAGGAAAAAATGGAACATAAATGGATTAATTAATATTATGTTCTTAATTAATATTAAGCTCTTGTATTGACCCACTTTTTGATTTCTAGCTTTACTTTGTTTCACTATATTTATTAATGCATGGCACTACTAATAAAAACTAGCTCGAAGTAGTACTTAAGGCATCAGGCTAAAAATTAGGAAGCCATGAGTTCTAATCCTGCCTTAGGTCCAAGGCCAGCTGGGTGATCTTGGGCCAGTCACTTTTTTGCTGTCTTAGGAAGGAGGTAATGGGAAACCATTTCTGAAAAACCTTGCCAAGTAAACTGCAGTGACTTGTCCAAGTAGTTTCCAAGAATGGGCATGATTAAATGGAAGGAGTAAAAAGTCCCTCAAAAAGTATACATTGCTTAAACAGGGCTGTCAAACTCCTGGCCCATGGGCCGGATGTGTCATGTGCTGGCCACACCCACACCTGGTTTAGTGAAGGGGGAAAAAGTCCTGATACATCACATGACACCATCATGATGATGTGGGTTTGACACCTCTGGCTTAAAGCATCTCTGAAACAGAAATCTGGACTTTCAAAAATCAAAATAAACTTTGCTGTGTCACATTTGAATACTGTGTCAGCTTCAGAATTATAGAACTTCTTTTGAAGATTTCATATCATGTAACATCTATGCATATTACAGTTCTATGAAACTGTACCAACATGGATATGAACAAAATGTGATTTTTGATTTACTCATCTAGTTCAGTCTGGTAACTCTTCTATACCTAAGACATCAAAATTCAGTTGCAGATATCACTTTGTATTTCAAGTTCAAAGCCACCTCATCCTCCATTCTCATTTTCAAAAGAATGATGAGTGGCAGATAACATTTAAATATACAACAATTCTGTATGTTCTTTGAAAACTGAAATATTGAAATGAATTTACTATATTTACTAAATAATTATTCTCATTTCAGTACCCGTTATTTGAAAAACTATGTATACTTAACATCTATACTGAGAAAGAAAACAAAAAGTAAAATATAAAGCAAAATTTGAAGCAAAGCTTTTCTATCATTGAACTTTATTAGTATGTTTAAAGTTGAAACATCAATTTTAATACTTTAAAGAGAGTATATTAGCAAGTTTATTTCATATAGGGGTGAAATTCCAGTATTGAAAAATAAATCCATAACTGGAACAGTTCATTTATTTCTCTTAGAAAAATTGATAGGACTGAATTGTGATGAGTATGCTCCAGTTTAAAAGTGTTACGTCAAGGTTGAAACCCTCCTCCAAAACTTATAAAATAGTTGTGTTAGAAATACAATGTGGTAACCTAATGTAATATGTTTTTTAATGTATAGTTATTTTTATTAAGAATTCAGCTTATTCCTGCTACGATATCATGCATTGGTGAAGAACTCATATTAATCTATTATGGCATCAGAACTCCATGCTACTGTGCAACAGTGCAAGGATGCCAATTTTCTTCAGTCTTACAGCACTTTCTAGTCACTGCTTTGTCCTTTTGTAGAAAAACATAATAAAAATCCCACATATACATTTTAAAAAATCAGTTTAATTTTGGATGTAGCAGAACATTAAGGAAAAGCTTGAAATGTTTTTGAGTTAGTCATTCAGTCAGCATAATTACTGAGAAGCTGGCATTAAGTCAGTTCAGTATCAAATTTTTCACCTCGATATATCTTGTAACAATGTCTGTGAAAGCCATTAATAAATGTACCAAGGATGACTCCACAGTAATTCAACACATCTAAAGACATTAAAAAAAGCAGGTACCAGACAGAAGACCTGTTTTTTTTACATATTCTTAAAATATACATGTTCCTAGGCACCAAGAGGCTTGGTGAAATAATTGTAAAAAAATATAGGTACCAGTAATTTTAAACAGAGACTCCCTTAACTGGCATTCTTAGAAGCTGAGAAGGTAGAGTTGCATTAGTTCACACTACCAGATTCACCAGTAGTTGAGCCCATAAATAATTTTTACTAACTTTCACCCTTACTCCATTATTTATTTAAAAACAGTACATATTGATGGATATAGTCCCATGCCTTATTTTTTGATCACTGTATGTCAAAAGCTTTTATCCTACCATCTTCACTGAAGGAAACATAGTCTATTTTCTGTTGTTAATACAGGAAAACTGAAATAGCCCCCATTAGTGACACAATTCTGCAATAATTTCTATACCTTTTCCATAAACTGATTATTTTTGGCAGATTTTTTCACATTTACCCAATATCCTGAAATTAAAACTTGGAAAAGTTTATTATACTAAATGGCCATACAATAATTGTGAAATAAAATATCTTACTTCAAAGAAAAAATATAAGGTATAGATAATAAAGGGTCCACTACCATTATTTTCTAAAAACTTGCAAACAAATAATTAGTCCATATACATATAATCTTCAATTTACGACCATAAGTTAGCCCAAAATGTATGTTAAGTGAGAAATTTGTTAAGTGAGTTTTGCCCCATTTTATGACTTCTCTTGCCACATTTGTTAAGTGAATCACTGCAGTTGTTAAATTAATAAAATGGTTGTTTCCCCATTGACTTTGCTTGTCAGAAGGTCACAAAAGGCAATCACATGACTCCTGGACACTGCAACTGTCATAAATGTGAGTTAGTTGTCAAACATCTGAATGTAAATCAAGTGGCCATGGGGATGTTACAACAGTTCTAAGTGTGAAAAATGGTCATAAGTCACTTTTTTCAGTGAAGTTGTAACTTTGAATGGTCAGTAAATGAACTGTTGTAAGTGGAGGACTAGCTGTATTTCTGTAGCAGTTCATCACACTGTAAATTTAGAAGTTCGTGTAATAAAGATGTACCAATGATCCTAACCCAACTGCCACTCAAGAGTTCCATACACAGTATCATGAATCAAGTATCACATAAAAGACACAGTGATAGAAACAAATGAACAAATAGGAAAATACTCCTGAAATATAAGAATCAAATTTAGGAGGTCAGCCCTTCTAATTTTATTGCCTTGTGGTCTAAGGAAAATACATTTAGCTATAAAAATGACCAACTAAATACCATTTGTACACACTGGAAATACAGATAAAGAATAAAGGAATTAGATCAACATCTAAATAAAATTAGGTTTACTTTTTAGGTAATGTGGCCTTGTGTTTATATATATACATTTTCATAAAACTGGGTACCCTCGGATAGCATTTGGTTAGCTTAGTACATTACAGCATGCAGTAAAAACAGGTATAAAATTTTATTTTTTCTACTCTCATTCCCTGCCTTAACATTTAAAAAGGGAAATTGATTTTTTTTCCAATAAGAGAAGACCAAAAACTCTATTTCACTCAGAGGACTCCTAATTCTGTTCATTTTAGTTCACATCTAAATTTCAAAAAATGTTATGTAGCTCTGGATGAGATCTTGGAAGAGACACGAAACTGTCTTGATGGCTTGGAGATTTAACTTAACATGAGTTGGTTGCAAATGTTAAGTTCATTCTGGCATGATATGGTACAAAAGGGCTATATCTTACATTATTTCAGAATGTATGGTTTGGCTCTCACATCTTTTTATCGGAAAGCACAGAATGGTCTCACACAAAGCTTTAACTTCTCCAAAAGCTGTAAGAAGCTATTTTAATCTGCTACGTTACAAGATGCTAGTTGTCTGATGTGGCTATCCCAAAAGAGGAAAACAAATCCACTGCCTGTCACTGTATGAAGAATGTTTGCATATTTGTTCATGAGCTTCTCCGTAAAATTTGCAGCAGTGGGCTTTCTCTAAAAATACGTATGTACAAATCCCTTTTGACATGCAGTAAATTATATCTTTTGCCAACTAACTCACCCCCCCCTCCCAAACTCCCATGAGACACAACAAGCTGAACAGATACTTCCATGGCCACACATTACCTACATGAGTAAATCAATCCAGTTTGATGACTATGCTTATATAAGAACTGGGACCAGCTCCACAACTAAGTACTTCAGATTTACCACAGCATGGTATAACACAGTTTTTAAGTTAAGGTTTTTTTTTAAAGAACTTGTACACAAGATCCTGAACTGTGAACTCTACAAAGAACACTCAAATAATTGTGCTAATAACAGCCTGACTAATCAAGGTTACAGGACTAATTTAGTACTTTATTCCCTTGAAGATAGAAGAGTGTCAGCAAATAAGGAAATACGGTAACAGCTGTTTCTTAAAGAGATATCAAGATCTTATACTATTTTCTTCATTTGATCAGGGCACAAAAAGCATATAAGACTTTAATTAAACCTTACAATTGTGTGGGAAGGCTTGGTAAAAAGGGAGCCAAATGGTACTAATAAATATTTGCTTTATATAAAGCAAAAAACTTCAATGAATATTCTTTATTATCATAATTTATTCTGTTAAAAGAAAAATAAAGTTGTTGGCTTTTTTGCTTAAAGTTATTTTAAAATAATAACCTGGCTGCAATTTGTTTTACATTCTTGTTTTAACCATAATGTATCAATTTAAATAAAGATTTTACCGTCATTGAGACATTCAAAATGGGAAGCCATCAGTTTGAAACCATAGTTCCAATTACGTCTACAATCCCTCTGAGAAAAATGAAAATAATCTCTGTGTACACCGCATTTACTGCAATCCTTTTGAATTTACTACAAATGAACACAGCAATATATGTTTTTGAAAGCCAATGTAAATACTGACTGAAACACCAAATTCTTTTTTCAGAAGTAGCCAAATCTCTTTATTTAATAATATCCTTCCCCCAAGTCCAAGATATGGAGGAGGAGGATGGGAGGCAGAAGGGGAACTCTTTGATTACCTCCCAATCATGTCCTGTAAACTTTTAAAAGAATAGCAAAGATATTGGTATATAAGGCAGATAATAGAGAGTCCTCCAATTCATGCATTAGTCCCATCTTCTGCTGTAGAAGTATATAATGAAGTCAATCGAGAATATTAGTATCGGATTTTTCAGTTGGAAAAACTTCAATACGATGCAAGAATACAAAATTAGGACATCAACCATTAATGTAATCTCTTGCACCACAATACCACAATGAGTTCCCATCTCTGTGGTTTTATACCTAGTTCCTACCTAAGTAAAGCATGCATACAGTTTAAAGTATCAAGATATGAGTCAGTTTGTGTTGCTATCATGTGAACAGTAACTGATGAAAGTTCCAATGTTTGCCAAGGTGAGGCAACCTCATCTGGAACACAGCAACAAACGTTATAAAATAAAATAAAAACATGTTTGGGTGTGCCAAATTTGTTTGTAACAAAGGCCTGAGTTTTTAAATAGGTGCTTTTAAAGTGAGAAATCTTTGAAGATGAAGGACTCAGTAACATAACTGGTGATGGTATGATTTATCTGGGCCTCTCTTTATTCAGCAGGCATATATCCACCCACCATATATTATTCACTCTATCATATGACATTTAGTATAAAGTCCCCTTTGAGTCAAGCTCAACTGCTGATGAATCTATGGGCAGATGCATGTAGTTTTCATGGCTGATCACCACCTTCTTCTAGGATTTTTTTAATTTCCCAATCCAACCTGTAGCCCTAGTTTTTAGTGATCTCCCATTCAAGTATTAACCAGATCCAAGCCTGCATTTGATTAATAGAACATAGATAGATCCAGACACGCCTTCCCCTCCTCCATTCCCAAGTCCCATTCCTTCTAGATTTCAACTTTCATAATTCCTAACCAGCTAACATTCTTGAAGGGCAACAAATTGGGGGAAATTGCTAATATCTCCAAATTAAAACAGGTGGAAAATATGTATTCTGTATTCTTGGAAAAATAAGATATTAATCTTAGTGATCCATTCCATTTTTCAACTATTGTATTTTATTAAAACATAACATAATCAGAAGGCTAAACATGCTTCAGATTCAAAAGGGAATAATGAACCTAGGAGGGTAGTCACATAATCCTGAGAAAAAATGCAGCTGTTTTAAGGAGCGGTTGACAGATACTAAATGATTACCTCCAAATATCCCCCAAAACACCTTTTTGCCTTCAATACTGTAATGTAAACACTAAGTTTCTGTCTAAATGTCTTAATCTCCAACAATATCATTAGTGACAGCACTTGGCTAACCTTGGCCAGGTTTAAAACTAAAGAGGGTTGGGCCTGGTTAGTACTTGGAGGAATACCAGGGGTGAAAGCTAGACAAAAAAAAAAAAACATCCAGAAGAAATATTTGGCAAATTTCTTTTGTTTTATTGCCAAGAAAACAAAATTGATATGTCCATGAAATCACCTGAACTTGGTTGATTTGAGAGGATATTCAATTACCACCAAGTGACTCCCAGTCTTTTATCATTTTGAGGCTTAACCATTTGTTTTTGTCCTACCTCAACTGGTCAACAGAAAAGACTGATACACGACTACAGTTTCTTTTTTTAGGAGGGCAACCCTAGCATTAGAACTTGCACAAACATATGTAATTGGAGACCAAACAGTAAACTGAACACTGTGCTTAAAAGAAATGGTGTATCTTTATATGCATTTTCATTTTTTTACCTTTACAAGGGAGGAAATGAAAACATACTGAAAGTGGTTCTAATCTAAGGTTGTCAATTTCACATTTCCCCATGAAAAGTGCTACAGTGGGAAGAGACAGCCTAAAAATGCTTGTTTGGAGTGCATCAAAATTGCCTCAGATGCTTTCTCAGTTATACATTTATGATCACCCCAGTCCATATTTCTTTCTTTCTTATGCAATTCCCAGAACAACATAACTATAAATAAAAAGGTTCTGATGTACATTCCAGATTGTGGTTATGTAAAAAAAAAAAAAAAAGGGTGGAGAAAAATGGGACAAGCATGTATTGCCTTATATGAAGAACAGCCACTGTGAACCTAACAATACAAAATGCAGGGCCGGAGCTACAGGTTCATACAATCATGATTCAACTTTAGCAACATCTGTCAGATGTACAGACATGCTTTCTTTAAAACACTGAATCCAATTTCAACCTTCTGAGCAATAAGTAAAACAAATACCATCAAAGACAGGCCGAAGATCAGATAAACATTTAAAAACAGTCTCACTACTTTTAATCCAGAACATCGCATTATTATCATACAGTTAATGTAGATGAAAATTTAAAGAAAATGGAACAGTCTGTTGTTCTTAGTATGCTTGTCTTCATAGCAATCAACCGTTATTTATAAATTATTTTTCTAGTTTCCTTACCAGTCTCATAATTTTGCATATGAAATAGTAACTCCATTTTGTCTTTCTTTGAACACATATTTAGGACAAATAAAAACAGATTTAGCAAAAGATAAATGTAGCATATCCAATTAAAATATAATTACTTGGTGTATCAGAATCATTACAATTTTTTCAAGCAATTTATTGGAGCCAAGAATATACCACTAACCTAATTAACATCTTGCTTGCTATCAAGAAGCAAGTTAGGTTCACAAAACCTTGTTTGTTTCAATGAAGCTATAGATTTTTTAAAAAAGCATTAGTGTGTTGTTTTTTTTCCTGGAAACATTTAACAGCTAAATGTGGGAGAATACTCAGTATGCAGCAGTTGCATGTTTCAACTTAATAAATTCCTTCAGGGCAAGTGAAATAAGCATACAGCTATTTATTTTAGAAACTGGACTTCTGCCTAGCAGCAAGGATATGTTTTCCTGTTTCAACCTTAACTGTCTTTAGTGCAGAACAGTGTCCCTGTTCTACAAGGAAGTACACTAGCAGGAAAGACATGTTTGCATACGTGAAAGCCTATTTGAAATGTAACTGCTACAGATAGGCCTTTACATTCTGTTCCGAGTGCAGTGAAAAATAAAGCTACAAATGTTCTTTTTAAAACAAGACCAGTATAAGTTTTACAGTAATACTGATATATTTGCTTCCAAATTGCACCATCATGATGAAGTATACATTTTTATTGTGAAAAAATATGTGGGCTTCTTCTTCACTGCATTCTCAGCAGAAGTTGGTGTCCCTGTTTAAAAGGAAAGATAAAGATAGCAAAGATTTCTTTTCCCCTGCAAAGAAAATATTTTAAGTAAATTGTATTCTTATTTGTATCTCTTTCCCCACCGCCCAGATTTAATCAGTACTTTCAAATGTTCAGAGCACTTTTCAAAAAGCATTAATGCATCGATACCGTGTACTGTATTATACTTTGAGAATTTTAAGCAGGTTGTATTCTAAAATACAAAAAGAACAGAAAGAAAACATTGATGTTTCAACAATAAGCAACCTTTCCTCTGGCACTCCCAGATCAAAATGTTTGAACCTGTCACATTCGATATAGTACATGTGCACGCTTGCATCTTAAAAAAGCACTGGCTCTTTAAATCAAAGAGAATATGAACCACGTGCACAATTCCATACTTCTGTGGTTGTGTTCCTGGTTAGGAGCTGCACTGCAGTTTTTACTTGCTCTGCATGCAGTTAGTTTTCTCATGCTAAAGTATTAAAGGGAAAAGGTGACATAGGGACGCAAACAAAGCTCACATTATACTGTATCCTATTTCCTGTCAGGGAACGTAAACTGGACAATTCAAATTGTCATCTCTCTCTTTAAAGAGCTGCCACTTTGGCAAACAAGCAAGAAAAACCAACAAGCATTGTGTAATTGCTGTTTACCCTTTATCTGTGCACTAGGGGGCAACTGCTACTGACTAGCGCTGATGCAGCTTCCATTGCTTCCCTCGTAATTAATGTAGCATTAAATCTATGGATATCATTGAACATCTTCGTTCGCGGAAAATATTTTGCTGATTTTAAAACTTCAAGGAGCCGAGAGTGCAAATAAATACAATAAATATATAGCCCTATCTATTTTCTTCCTAACAACCCAATAAAAGATCCCTCAAGCACCACTGCAACAACATCCCAACTGGGAAAAAAAGGGCGACAACCACTATTAAAGGCAAAACTGGGTTCTAGCCTTACACCAATATCCATTTTCAATTGTCTGGTCTTCTATATCATCATAACAAAACTATGGCACAGGATGAATAGAATTTTTTTATTTCACTTTCCATTAAATCAGGCCTAGGCACTTACAAGCTACTGGTCTGAATTTTAGTAGCGATGCATCTTAGCATCAAATGACAATGCTTTTTAAAAACAATCATCCCAATTCGTGCATCGTACAACATACTAGGTATTTGCATGAAAACCGGGCGATGCTCTTTAAAAAGAAAGCCAGGTCAGCAAATGCCTTTTTGCATCAGAGTTAATCTCTGAAGGATATTCGTGTCTGTATTTCCCGTGGCACCAAGATAAGGCCAGTTCCTCTACTAGGGGAGTCTGTGATTATTACATTTGCATAAACATTGCAGAATTTATTGAATTTTCATTTACTGAAAAAAAGGCAACTTCTCTATATATGGAAGCTATTTGTGTCTGTGTGGAACAAATAACATTGGTCCAAATTAATGGTATTGTATTTGTTACTTTTAGCAAGATACCACATAGCAGTAATACTAAACATAGCTGAAAGCAGGTCTTGTAATTAAATGTATCAGAGGCAGAATTGAATTGTAGGTATTCCAAGAGCTTAATCCATGTAAAGCTTTGTAAACATATTTTTGCATGCACTTTCATTCAAAATAAATAGTTATCTTGCACAATCATTTGGGGAAAAAAGAGAGAACCATTTCATGTGAAAAAGGAGGAAGAAAAAAAAAGGACTATCTGCTTCATGCTGCAAAAAGTAAATGCCAAAGATTACTAGAGAATTTTCTAGATCTGCAATACTCAGCTGTTCTTTGAAGTCCTGCACTTGCCTTCTCAGCACTGAGCACAGGCATTTCAAATTAAAATGTACTTCATTAAAATATGTTCCTTTTGCTAGATACAAAGAGGCAGGATTTGGTCCTGATATGACCAATTTGTTCTTCAGAAAAAAACCTGATCACAATATATTGCCACAGATAGATAGATAGATATAAGATTGGAATAATAATCCGAAGGATAAAAACCACATAATAATATTCCAGTATTCCAGGACAAAACATTCCACTTGCATCATGCCTAGGTCGAAGGCCTTAATTTATGAAGAGAAAGACAATGCTTTATCCTACCACAATGTAGTTTATATAATCACAATTTGCAAAATGAACTACTAAAACAATGAACCAAATCTTGCTGCAGTGAGGCTAGACCATTACCCCAGTACTCCAGCTGATTCATAGTATTATGAATCCTCATATTGTTTCCTGATTTATTATTTCATGATTTCTGTTTCAGGTGCATGAACTAAAAAGAAAATACAAGACATGTCCTCTGGGTAATCTAACCCAATTATAAAATAGTTTTCTATATTTAACAAAAGTATGGCTTTTGTCTATCTACCAGTTTTCCAATTACAACAAAACTAGGTCACAGCAGAGTCTGATTATATATACCATGTTGAGAAATAACAAATATTTTACAATTTTATTTTTTCATCAATATTTGTTAACGTTTTACTATCTCAGTAAAACATTACAGAATATTCAAACTTAACCACAGCTAATAATGAAATGCAATATATTGTCAAGGTTTTCACTGCATTGTTTAAATGGCGATTTCTAGCGGTAATTGTTTATAAGTGGAGAAATAGGTACTACTGAAATTCTCAGCTTATTTCCTTATAGCAAATGGCTACCCTCCAATAGAAAAAGCTGTCTGAAATAGTCCACATCTATTTTTAGTAATGACTTATAATCTACTACTAAAATATATTGTCCTTCCTAGCAGAGACCAGCTCAACATTTTAACATTGTTATTTGAGCTGCATTTAAAAACCCACACATTCCAAATTAAATCAAAATGAAACTTATGCTTGTTGTACAAAGCTGTAGATGTATTTTCTATAGTTTTAGGAACCGGTAATAATTAATTGCACAGAATTCTATTATATTTAAAAAGGAGCACAATTTCAATAGTTCTTGTGCTTTAGGATTTTATTCAGTTATAAGGATGACTCCAATTATTGCTCTTGTAGTTGTTTTATTGATCAGATAATACTGATTTGACAGCAAGCTAACTAGATAATAGATTTCCTATTTTGTTTTTGGTATTTCTGACAAACACTATACAGAGCATCCATGATTCAGACATGAGCAACCGTGGCATGAAATGTCACAGGATGAACTATACATTTAGGTGCATTTTTTAAAATCAATTTTATAATTGTGGATTTTTAATATTTGAAGCAATGAAAAAAAAGATACAACATTACAATTCATGCAGTCTTTCCTTTCATGCTCTTTATACAGCATTCTGTCTAATATTAATAAAATGATCTCACCTGAAAGGGAAAGATATTGTCAGCTCTGTTCAAACTGTCTTCCATCCAAGATTTTGGAGCAAAAACGGAACTGGGTCGTGCATACTTCTGCAACTGGATATGATTATTTGGAAAATTCTTCTTCAGGGGTGAGATGGAATTCAGGGGTGTTATTCCTCCATTCAGTCCCCTGCGGTGATCTCGCCCTTGGGACCCACCCCACCCACCACATCCACCACCAGGACTCCATGAGGAAGATGGTGTAGGTGATGGGCTTTGGTAGCTGCTCCATGGAGAGGGTGGTTTGTTAAGATTATTAGCAAGATGAGGCAGTTGATTAAAAGCAGCATTTCTATGTGTAAATGGAGGTGGATGAGGGCTTGCAGGAGACCTCCTCTGTTGTTGATGCTGATTGTGATGATGTTGAAAATGGGGGTGATGAGGGTGGTGCTGAGAGAGGGGTCCAATCTGAGGG
Organism: Grayia smithii; assembly: GCA_032468115.1. NCBI lineage: Eukaryota > Metazoa > Chordata > Lepidosauria > Squamata > Grayiidae > Grayia > Grayia smithii. The sequence goes on along the minus strand of JANHFM010004918.1, from coordinate 210,894 downwards.
GAAAAACTACCCCCAAAACCAGGACTGACATGATGTGGAAAATTCTGAAACAGCAGAGCACCATTATTTGCTGAAGCAGGAGGCACCCCTCCCTGGTGGAAGAAACTCGCATCTTCATTTATTATTGTTGAAGACGAAGGAGCTATAGCTGCTGCTGACCAGTTACTGAAACCAGTCAGAGAAGATGCAGTAGATGTCAGGGGCTGGCTTGAAGTACCTAGCCCTGTAGCCTCTTGATAATCAAATCCTGTTAACACTGGCGATTCTATTCTTATTTTTTCCTTCCCATTGCCATTTTCAGAAGAATTATCCCCCTGGCTTTCTTCAGATTTAGCTTTCTCAGAATCAGGCAGCATGCCTGCTTCCTGACTTTGACTAGGGGAAAGCTGCTGTTTTTCTAGGGAGTCTTGTTTTTCCTGTTGTTGACTTTTCGATTTTTCTGACCCCAGAATCTCATCCTGAATATTATGGGCAGCTGGAGCAGGAAAGAGCCAAGCTGACCCAGCACTACTGCCATTGGCAGCTGTGTTATTTATAAAAGCAGCAGGATTGGGGGCTGCATTTTGATGGTGATGTGGAGGCTGCAGATGTGGATGAAATCTGACTGGAAAAGCTGACTTATTCCCGGTGTTGTTCTGCACTAACACGCCAAACCCGTAATCCCCCATTTATTTTATTTTAGAATCTGAATTCCTCCTGGAAAGAGAAAAAAAAATCTTTAAATGGTTTTCTTCTACTAAAGCAACAGAATAGAAAATATCTTTTTATGACAAACTTTCTTCCTACCCACTTGAGATATCTGATTTGGATATTTTTTCCTGGATTCTTGTAAGTGAGATCACTTAAAATATTGACATGGGTCAATTTGTGTTCACTTCCTTCTAATAGCCAGAAGGAATGGAAAGTAAATCTTTGGTTAACAAAATAAGAGCTTTCCTTTTTTAAAAAGGAAATACACAAGAATGAAGTGGGGATGAAAGAAAGTTCCAGGGAATTTTTTTTAAAAAAAGATATATATAGATATATATAGATATAATATATATTAACTTTCTCGTCTTACCAACTGCCTCAACCTGCTCACGTACACATTAATGAAAAAAAGATACCATGACATCTGGTACTCCTCACTCCTTCACAGCTCCAAAAATATATTTAAATCTGGAATCATTTAATAAATTCTATATAATCTAATATATATCTGTCTTCTACTCTAACAGTCTTTGCTGTGGAAAATGTAAAGATTTTAGCTCAGGATCTCTTTAGGGAAGCAAATTCTAGAAGAGAAACTTCCCTCCCCACAACCTGTGCTGCTACTGCCTTTGCCTGTAGGACTATGAATAATATGACTTATGCGGATGCCCTTCTGACAAGGCCTTTCTATCTCGAGAGGGAGGGTGTGAGGATTTGTTCCTTTTTCTGATCTCTAAATATTGGCATTCAGTGAGTGCTGGGTGTATGTGTACAGACTGAGTTGAGCAGGCGAAGGGTGGATTCTTGCTGCTGCTGCTGCTGCTGGCTGGCTGGCTGGGTGGGTTCCTGCTTTTTGAAGCTCGCCTTCTATTATGATCCGATATTTACGTGTCCTTCAGATGAATCCTGGCTGCCTGCAGAGGAAAATTTTCACCTCAGAAAATCAGCAGTCAAGTGTCTGGAGGGGGATGGAGGAAAAATACCCAGACAGCATAAGTTAAGACATTTAAAAAAAAAAAAAAGCCATCAGCAGAATAATTTATTGGGCAAAAAAACGAGAGAAGGGGCTGGGGCTCAAATCCATATACTGTACCGAGAATATCTAAGGCAAGGAAGGGGAAGGCTTCCTTCTGATGAGATTTCTTCGAGGGGGAAGGAAGGAAATACAGGTCTGATGCCGCCCTTGCTCTCTCTCGCTCTCTCTCTCGCTCGCTCTCAGAGGTAGGAGCTGGCACCAAAATGGGGATTTCACCATTCACTACCCGCGCAGAGAGGGGAGGACTTTACCTCTGGAGGGGAGCAGTCTCCGCCGGGGAGGGGACGACGCTGGCGGGGAGCCGGACTCCTCTCTCCCCCATGGGAGCCGGTTTCTCAAGGGAGGAGGGTCACGAGGATCACTTAGTGGCGAAAGCGCAGGGAAGGGCCGAATCAAGGCTGGCTCTTATGGTGGAGGTGGTGGTGGAGGAGGAGGAGGAGGAGGAGGAGGAGAAGGGTGAGGAAAAGAGGGAAGCGTTGGTGGCGGCGATAGCGGTTCCCAGGGGTCCTGCCTTTCCTCCCACTGCCGATCCTCGGGGGCTGCGACTGCTTCTCCGCCTCGGCTCCTCCCGGCGTCGTTCTTTGCCCCTCATGTAAAACAATCGTCGATCGGGAGGGTGGAGGGAGGCTCCTATTAAATCGCGGAGACGCTGGGCTATTTCTGTCAAATACGCCGGTGCGTCAGCCCGGCCCGGCCGCCTCAGCCACCGCCGCCGTCTCCACAGGACCGAGCCTCCGATCGAAATGACAACCAGCTGGAGAGAGGCAGCGCGACACTTCCGGTACAGAGAAGCTCCGCCCCTCCCCTCTCTCTCTCTCTCTCTTTCTCTCTCTCTCTCTCTCTCTCCCCGCCCCACCCCGTTCTCTGCAGGAGCCACGCCTCTTCTCCCTTCAGTCGCTAGGACGCCCTTTTCTAGCCAGAAGAGGGACTGCGAGAGTCGGCCTCCCTTTTACATAAGGGCAAATGGGGCGGTGCTGCGTCCGCCATTCTTGCTTCGGGCACTTTTCTTTCCCTCAAGAGAAGTTGAGCGGCCATGTTGGGTTAGGTAATGAAGCCACAGAGTCTGTTAAATGTATAGTTAGGTCTCATCTAAGCAACCATTTTTGAGTATGGCAGGGGTGAGCTTTTCATTGGCTAATGGTTTCTGAAAGTCAGTTTATTTGATGGGGTCAGTTTATTTTAAGCATCCTAAGAAGTTTCTGGATATATAAAATGTTGTGATCTGGTTTGATAAAAATGGTTCTTGATAAAAATTGGATACATTTTAAATCCCAATCAGACAAGGACTTAGATGAATCCTTAATAAAAAAAGGTTTAATTGGAATATGACTATGATTATGAAGATTCTCAGTCATCCAGGTCACAGTTGTCCCAAAGGTACTTTTTCAAGAAGCAACTGGACGTCCAGTTGTCTCTTGAAAAAGCACCTTTGGGTTAACTGGAATATGACATTTTCCTTTGTGATTTTGGAGACCCTCTAAAGAGAGTCACAGCTCCCCTTAGGAACGTAATATTCACAGCTTGTTTTAATCACTCAGTCTTGTCCGACTCTTAAAGTCTATCTGAGAAGTCATACACCCATTATTTCTAGTTGGTTCGTTTTCATCAAACTTCCCCAATCTGATGTTCTCCAGCTAAAGTATTCTTTGATACCCATCGCTTCTCAATGAAATGGGAACTGAAGTCCCAACAGGTTGGGAAGGCTTCCGAGTAGCGAGGACGGTCTTTCAGTTATTGAACCAACCTTAAACAAACAAAAAAAAGGATATTGCTTTACCCATTTTGAAGGCACTGGGTTTGTCACACCAGGATAAGGCTGGCAGCCATGGCATTTCCATACTATGGACTAGCCTGTTTCTGTGACATCACATATATTTATTTCCTCACCAAAACACTTGTCTGTTAAAATGCCAAAATGAAGAATCACCACGGCTAATTTAACAATTCTATAAGTATTATTCTCCTTCTCTTTTCAAGTCATTTTCTCTTGTTATTAATACCTGCAGTCATCATACATTCAGAAATTAACTACTACATCTGTGAAGTCATTAATTTGGCTTTTGCAATGTAGTATTGCTGAATATATGGTTTGGATGTTACATCTGCAGATGTTCATCACTTACATTTCAGCACAGGTTTTGCAGCATGTTTAGTTATCCGGTTGCAGAAGTTCCTGACTTTATTATCATTACATATAATTGTGGTCTGGCACCTCTTGTTTGCTCCTGTTTGTACAGGAAATATTAGGCCTTTTTTAGGACATACTGTATATAAATATCCAAGATATGCTGATACATTTAGCTGCACAGATGATAACTATATCCCAAGACAGAAATTAGAAGTTTCTTTGTTTATAGGAATTTAACTATCAACAAGCGAAGTGCCATATTTGATATGAACAAAAATAAGAAAGTTTTTGGGAACAGAAGAGCTTTCAGATAAATAACCTAGTGCTTCTAATCAAGAGACACTATACAGTTTTTTTCACCTTTTTCTTACCATCCTTTTATGGATTTTATATGTTTTTATATGGGAAAACATAGGAAGACTATAAATAGAAGAAGACTATTGTGATTATATAAAAAAATCCTCACTTAGAAAAATACTTGGCAGATTATTTTCCTCTAGGTACATGTGTGTACACATACATACAGTGCATACATGTTGCACATATGATAATGCAAACTCTGTATGGAGAAGATCTTAAGTGTAATCCCTATTATATCAATGAATAAGAAATAATGGGAAAGAGTTTCTGTACAGTCTTTTACTCAAAGTAGCCTTTGAGGCAGCAGCTTCCTACACAGCTATTTAGGATTCAGTATCAAAGGACACATTCCTTAGCCTTTTCCACACAGTTCAGTTGAAGTGCCATTTTCCCAATCTTGGCCAGTAGAGAAAAAAATTATTGGCATAAAATCTGCTGCCCAATTGCTGATCCCTGTCCTACTCAATTACTTCTGTTCACTTATTGTCAGTCAACTAATTTCCCTCCAAGATAATAGATGAAAAATGCCTAACAGATTGACAAACCTTGAAGCTTCCCTTGAATGGTGTTGGAAGAAAATTCTACATTAACCTCAGTATAGTCAAGAGTAAATGGCTGGCCAATAGAGAATTCTATTCTATTCTATTGTGGTCTGGGGATGAGAGAAAGGTCATCTTATGATGGGGGGGGGGGGAGAGATTGCCAGAGCATCTTTATGTTGTGGTTCAGTGGAGGAAAGACCTTGCATAGGACCAAATGAAAAAAAAGTTACATACTTCAGGGTGGGGAGCTTTTATTAGACTCCTATTCCCAGAGTTGAATGATGTTATTGATTTAGACTCCACCCAAAAGTCATTTTCCAAATGCTGCTCCTCAAAATCAAATCACTATGAACTTTCTTGTGTATGAAAATCTCAGAATTCTCCTCTTCTCCTTTTGCAGATCAATCTGACTTTGAGACACTGGAGTTTGCAGAGAGGCCTTTTAGCTAGGCCACAAGAAGCTAAATCAAGAACCATATATCCTACATCAAGCCTATATAGGAAGGAGGTTCCCTCAACTCTGCCATATGTTTTCAGTGAATTGTGAAGATTTAAATACCACATGTATATAAAAGATCATACTGAACATTTGGTTTAAAGACAGTTCTGAAAAAGTCCTCCTTTTATGAAAATTCAAATACAGCATTGTCCTGCCACCAAATGTCACAATTAACCTTAAGGCTATACTGGAAGACAAAGCTGTACTGATAAACAAAATGAACATTTGCTCAGCCTCAGCAGTTTATGGCATTGGTACTTTTTAAAAAACCAATAATGAGGTATTAAGAAAATGGTAATATATTCAGATGTATGTAGCTTTATACATAAAGTAGTCAGACCAACGCACAAAAATTAGCCAGAAACAAGCCTTTATCCTGTTGTAGTAGATAAGTTTTAAACAATATGTTATGTAGATTTTTTAAAAAGACATAATAAATAAATTGAACAGTCCTCTAATCCAGTAAGACTGGGGCAACAAACTTACTTTCTTCCCAAGACACAGTTTTGCCTTACAATCCAGTGTATGCTTACTTGGGAGTTACTGTTATTTACTTCCAAGAAAACATATAATTATGTGGGCTATAATTGCCATCAATTATAGTTATCTGTAGCTGTCTTGCCTAAGTAACCTCCTGTAGTTCACATAATAGTACATGAAAGATATTATATGAAAAGTTCACAGTGACCACTTCTTTTATACATTTGGAATCCACCTTCCACTAAGCAATTTTATCCTAATGAGCCTAAAAAAAGTTACCACTTTTTTTTCCTGTTATAATTTATGCATAAGTTACTACTCTTTCATTTTCTTGGAGGCCTTAACTTGTATCCTAAGTACAGTATGCTCACTCCAAAAGACTTCAAAGCAAATCATACTTAGGACTGGTTTTTAAGTATTTCCCTAGATATAACAGCTGGAAAACGAGATTATGGTTAGAATTTCCAATCTTCATGTATGCTGGCCTTGTTAAGCCATCTATTTTCAAAGTGACTGTCATGTTAGTCTTTCACAGCAAAATCAAAACAAGTGTTTTGTGGCATGAGATACCAGTATATCTGATCAGAGGACTGGGTTCTAGGAAAGCAAAGCAGTAATAAATTTGTTAGTCTTTAAGGTAACCCAAACTCTTTACTATTACAATTTTATTCCTAACAGTTTTCAGATGTCTTTCTCTGCCAATCATATCAGAATATTTCTATATCCATTTAATGAAGTCAGGGTGATGAATTCCCAATTAAAGATCTTTTATTTTAAGAAAAAAAAACAATCATTATTTTGATTTCTATCACTATTGGATGATTGTTTCATTGATTATATGCCATCATGTCAATGCTGACTCTTAATTTCTAGCCAGGATGATCTGTCCCCAACCTTATCCTTCAATTCTTCCAACATTGTGACAATTTGAGTCTATATAGAATAGAATAGAATAGAATAGAATAGAATAGAATAGAATAGAATAGAATAGAATAGAATAGAATTCTTTAT
>JANHFM010004918.1:95506-113139 GCA_032468115.1 Grayia smithii | reverse complement strand
GAAGGAAGGAAGGAAGGAAGGAAGGAAGGAAGGAAGGAAGGAAGGAAGGAAGGAAGGAAGGAAGGAAGGAAAGGGTTGATGTGGACAAGTCTCTCTTTTTATATTAATTCATTTTATCTGCAGTCTATCATGCTACTATCCTATCTGCTGTATGCTGATCAGGACCACTAGCAGATCACAGATAGAATGCTGGATAACAATTGAGTCACTGGAAAAAGCTTACATTATCCTTCCCTTTGACTTTCTAAAGGATGGAATAGCTGACTGATAAAGGGTCTGAGAGGGGAGGGGTGGGCATTAGCTAGGCATAACTGGAGTTGTGGGCCTGCTTCTGCTAAGCTGAAAGTTTTCTAAGGAACCTCGGGGATAAAGGAGAGCAAGTCAGGGTTATCCAAACATGCATTCACCCTCAAAATCCCTCTTGAATGTATGCTGAGCTCTTTGGAGCAAGACTCAATAGAAGACATGTGCCTCTTCCTACGAGTGTATATTAAGATGCTGGAGAAAGGAAGATAGTATAAGATACTGGTGCTAAGCAACCAGTAAGCCCCCTCAAAGTAGGTGCCAATAATAATCTCTTACAGTACACTCTCAAGGGCTTTTGTCACATTACAGTCAACAAGAAATGCTTAGAGCACCTCTGGAGGAAGACAAAGAGTGAGGCCAACAAAGCACAGGTGAGAGCCTATATTAGAACATACCTTATGGCAATAAGAGCAATGAAGTATACTTAAATCTCCATCCTTATTGCAGCTGTAGATAACTTCCCAGAGGTCCCTCCTGGGTAAGGAGGGGATGGGGAAGCCCTTGCAGGGTTGCTGTGAGGAATATTCTCAGTGCCTGTCAGATAAAGTCACACAACTTCGCTCAGCGATGGACTCTGGTTGGAAGAGATGCCTCGGAAGTGGCTGGGACACACGTTTCAGTCCTGTTATCTGGGAGGCTTTTAAGACAATTAGTATTGGCAAAATGGGCAGAGTCCCCATGGCTGTATTTGTGTGCCGGATAAGTGCCTTTCCTGTTTGGCCAAAGTCTCCCAGGAAACGGCATGCAGTTGGGTTCAAGAATCATTAATGCCTCTTTGCAGAAAGAGATGCTACTGTTAACCTTGAAGGAGGAGGTCATGTACCACCTTCTCCAGAGGCCAAACAGGTAGTCCCCAATTTACGACCTCAACTTGAGCCCAAAATTCCTGCTGTTAAGTGAGGCATTTGTTGAGTGAATTTTGTCCCATTTTACAACTTTTTTTGCCTCAGTCGTTAAGTGAATCACTGGTTAGTGGCACAGTTGTTAAGTGATTCTGGCTTCCCCATTGACTTTGCTTGTCAGAAGGTTGCAAAAGGTGATCACATGAATCCAGGACACAGCAACGGTCAAAAGTATGAACCAATTACCAAGTATCTGAATTCTGATCACATGATTATGGGGAATACTGCCACGGTCGTGTGTGAAAAATGGTCATAAATCACTTTTTTCAATGCTGTTATAACTTTAAATGGTCACTAAGTGAACTGTTGTTAAATTGAGGACTACCTGTATTTTAACCTGCAGCAGTTTTAGGCAGCTTTTGTCCAGCGTCCAGCCTACCTTTTTTAGGTTTAGAGGGGCTTGGATTAAGCAGATTATTGGGACCCTTTTAAATCTAGATTTAGGTTGGGATACGGTACAAAGACGGCATTAGTCTCCCCTGCAGATGACTTCTGGAGAGTTCAGGATGAAGGTGGTGCAACCTCCAGGTTCTCCCTAATTTCTCTGCAACTTTAAACACCATCGACCATTTGTTTATTTATTTATTTGTATCCTGCCTTTATTATTTTTAAAAATAACTCAAAGCATTGAATTCAATACGCCTTCCTCCTCCAATTTTCTCCACAGCAACAGCTTGGTGAGGCGAGCTGAGAGAGAGGAACTAGCCCTAAGTTACCTAGCTGAATTTCATGTGAAGGGAAGGCATGAGCCCACAGACTGCTACTTTGGTGCCTTAACATTAGATCAAACCGATCTATCTTTCTGAATTGGCTTCAGGATTTGGGAGTGGAGGACATTATATTACAATGATTTTCTTCCTTCCTATGTAGCTGGTTCCAGTTGGTGTTAGTTGGGAGGGAAAAGTCAAGCCTTAAGCCCCTGAATATGAGATGCCTCAGAGTCTGAGCCTGCTAAAGAGCCTCTCCTCTTTAACACATAACCACAGACCCGTGATCATAGTGACTGCAACAGTTTTCCAAAATGTTCAGAACATCCCTGTTTTTAGAAATGGACTGTTCCGGTTGCGATAGTTTTTGTTTTCCTGCCAATAAGAATTTATGCAGCATCACGCTTGCATGAGTTATTTGATGTTTTCTGTAGTTTTCTGCATTTGAATTTGAGTTGCAGTCACTTTGACCGCAGATCTTTGTTAACATATACTTTTTTTATTTATGTCAGGGGCACGTTTTCTGCCAAAAAGAGTGCAATTTGGTGATCCAAACTTCAAAGAAACTGTTCTAGCATGGTATGAAGCAGCAGAGAGTGATCTGAGTGAAGTGGAATCAGATTGCAATGAAAATTTTGTAATGAACGATGAGGAACCCATCGCTACCGCCAATTCTGACATCAGTGATGATGAAGCTCCCGATGAAATTGATGACCAGGTACTACATCGTGCAATAATTTATATGGCAAGAACAAATTCAAATGATTTTCTGGACCTTTTGGAATCAATAGATCCAGAACCACCAGTCACAATATTATAGTGCAATTACCTGGACTACGGCCAGCAACTAGAGCAATCATCATGACTTCATGTTTGTAATAGCATAGCCGAAATAGTATTTCTGTGGTTAAGGGTTAACATTTATGTGAAACCATTAGAGGAGATCATCTGACAGCATGGGGGTGTTCTCTCCACCCTAACTCCACCCTAACTGGACAAGGAATGCTGTTGTCATGCTGGATGAGTTTCTAGAGGCTGTTAAGAGTTTAGATGGGAGAAAACAGCTTCAACTCAACTCTGGCAAGACAGAGTGGTTCTAGATTTCAAGCCCAGGTGATAGTCCCCCTATAAATCTGACAGAATGGCATTTCTCCAGTTTGAGCTGCTGTGCAATTTGGGACCCCTTAGACTCACAGCGTCTGTTTGTTGCTATCTGTGGCTAGGGCAGCCTTTATACAGAAGTATCTTGTGCGCCAATTGGCTGGGTTCCTGGACCGGGAGACTTCATTCATGGTCACTCATATCTCTATCATTTCCCATTTGGATTACTGCAGCCCACTCTACATGGGGCTGCCCTTAAAAAACAACACCTGGAAGTTATAACTGGTCCAGAAGCAGGTTTCAAAACCCGTCGCTACTAGTTTGCTTGTGGGTGCGCAGGTGGACGGGCATGTGGGCAGAGCCTGATAGAGGGTGAACCGGTAGCAACCCACCACTGAACTGGCCCAGAATGTGGCAGTAATGGGCACCCATAGTTTATGCACATTACCCTCCTGTTGTAAAAGCTGCATTGATTGCCAGTTTCCTTCCAGTGCTAATTGTTATCTTTAAATCCATGAATGGCACAGGACCCTGTTATTTGTGGGACTGCCTTTCCCTAAGAAATCTTCCCGTCCTATCAGGGTGAGCATACTCTTAGCCCCCTCCTTTACATGATGTCATTTTATGGGACCTAGGAAGCATGCCCTATGGAACATCCTTCCCCCTGAGGTTTGTCAGGCCCCCCACCTTTTTAACCTTCTGAAAAACTCTTTAAGAACTTTTTTTCCCCAAGCAGTGGGATAGGGTGAAATTGATGAGATAAAGCTGTGAGCTGCATGTAAAGGTTTAGCTGTGGTGCCAGGATTTCGGTTCAGTATGAACACTTGTGGTTTTAGTACAGGTAGTCCTTGACAGTACTTAGGACAGTTCACTTAGTGACCGTTCAAAGTTACAACAGCACTGAAAAAAGTGACTAATGACCATTTTTCACACGTATGACCGTTGCAGCATCCCCGTGGTCATTTGGATACTTGACAACTGATTCACATTTATGACGGTCGCAATGTCCCAGGGTCATGTGATCACCTTTTGTGACCTTCTGACAAGCAAAGTCAATGGGGAAGCCAGATGTACTTAACAACAGTGTTACTGATTTAACAATTGCAGTGAATCGCTTAACAAATGTTTCACTTAGCAACATAAATTTTGGGCTCAATTGTGATCGTAAACTCGAGGACTACATATACTTTTATTGAATCCAGATGCTGCTTTATCTTTTGGTTTCAAGTCCTGCAGAGTTTAATGCAAGATGGCCAGTTATATAAGTGTTTTAAATAAATAAATTCCCCCTATGTGTGAAGAGCAGCTGACTTCACTCACAACCTTCACAGGGCAGAGAGAAAGTCGGGCCGTGTCCCTCTCTTTAGGTTCAACCACTTTCACCGGTGACCACATGTGGCCAAATATATGGAAACCAAATAGTTCCTTTTGCAATTCTAGTGAGCAAAAACAGCTTGTGGGTCTGTCAGCCCTGAAGGGCTTTCTATAAATAACATTTTAACATAGCTGGAAATCTGAAGTGGTTCACAGCTTCTGCTACTGGTCTTTTTTGTCCTTGCATCTGGATTTTCCCCCCACTCCATACTGCTGTCACAGCAGAAAGTTACCATACCTGCTCAAACTGCAACGCTTTCCAAATACAGAAAGGGCACAAACACCACACCCAGGACTGATTCATCTGACAGGATAGGTCATAATTTTTAAAAAAGTGTCTGAATAGAAAAGAACCTAAGGATTCCCAAATGGAATGAAACTGTGGCCCACCTAGAATAATACATCAAGCAGGTGCTTTCGATAGTTCAGAAGCAGAGTATGGTGGTGAGGTCAGCCATCTAAGCTTTTATCTCCAACACCTAGGATAAAAAATCTACTTCCTTGTACATGAAAGGCTTCATTTTTTTTACTACAATAGCAAGTAGGAGACACAATTTCTTCTGATAATTTTTGGCAAGTAAAGCAGGAGGGTTAGCAAAGTTAATTTATATTAACAAATCATACCATTGAAGCTCTAGCCCAACCCTAGGGACCCCAATTCGTTGCAACAGCAGAAGCAGTCCTCAAAGTTGCAGAAGAATCAATCCCAGAACTGATAGATGAAACTAGCACACACACAAAAAAACACAACAAAACCTTGAGATATTCACAATGGATGATATTGACATTTTTTTCTAACTGTACAGTTCTGGACAGGCTTCCTCCTCAGCTGTGAACTTGAGTAAATAAATTCTGAAAAGATTCTGCAAAGTGTGAGAAATAGAGCACGTAATTAGCAGGGCGAATCAGGCACTGAATGTAGCCCTATAAAATTGCCTAACTAAAAGATATTTCCTTGAAAGTGAGTTCTGCCGCCTCAGATGTGATGCTGTTCTGCAGGCTGAGCTGGTAAAGCAATCCTGGGAGTGACTCATCTGAGCAAGCCAAAAGCTTTAATTACAAATACCAAACGCTCAGCCTGCCCTTTGCATCCAGGGTGTTTGTTTTACCGTCAGCTGATTGCAGAGTGCCAGCTTGCCAGGAGATGCCTTCCTCTTCCTCTTCCTCTCATGTGGTCATACCCCCTCCAGTGGATCCATGGTGAAGTGCAGCCTTTGTTTGCTAAGCTGCTTCCTTAGCTGTGCCTTAGGAAGGAGTAGACAAGAAGGGAAAGGGTGGGTGTTTTTCTGGTTTGAAAATGAATTTCAGAAGCTGGGCTGAACTTAAAGCTTTGAATATCTTAAACCTTAGGAGTACCTGATGCTCTAATTCTTCTATCTTCTGCATCTGGCTAACTGCAAAACCAGATTATGCATCACTAGGGATCGTCTGCCCATATGTCCCTCAGCTCTCTTCATTACCGACACTGCAAATATTCAGAGGAATTCAGGCAGAACTGGGTTGGGCATTCTTAACACCGACTATTTTTGTGCAGAGTTATATACTGCGGACTTGAGTGTAATTATTTTAACTCTAGATTCCTAGATACCATCACAAATCTTTGGAGCACATTCCCCATTTCTTTCCTTAGCTTTGGTCTCTAGCACTTCATCTGAGGCTTTTTTTGATCTTATGTGCTTTGATTAAAGCTCCTTGTTTATAGGTTCTGCTTATTTCTAATTCAGTCAAGGAACAACAATGTCTTTTCAGTGACTCCTTTCCATTGTCTTTGTGAGTAGCCTCTTTTATTTAAAATGGGGGAACTTTAATTATTGAATACACACACAGACACATATCAAAATAACCATGAAATGAATATATAGCCCACTTTCTATAAAATAACCAAAATTCATATTGGAGCATTAAAGAGGTTATTCGTTACAAATTAACTTTTGATTAAGGGTCAAACGAGTAGGGGGTCTTGGTTTTGGGGAAGGATAATGCTGTGTAATATTGCATTGCATTAATTATATGTAGCATCCTTATTTAATATTACTTTATTTCCTTTCTCATATACATACACATGCACACCCCAATCTCATCAATGCTGAGGGGGTCTGATGTCCAGGGAGCTATGGAATCTACTGAGACAACCATGGTTTAAACTGATCTAATGGTCAAACCATATGGGAAGTTATTTTATGCAGCAAAAGGCACAGTAAAGCATTGAAATCATTGGACAGTCTTATGATAACTACTTAAAATAGACTCAGCTTAGCTTTTTTTTAAAAAAAAAAATCTCTTCTCTTCTTCTTCCCTCCTTTTCTTGAAACAACTTCCCCTTTTAAAGAATGACACCATCTTCATATAAACAAAAACATTCCAATGTTCAAGAGGAAGTAGGAAAAAAAGATATTTTTCTGTGTGATCCTACCCTGAGAGAAAGCAAGGAACAATTAATAGAACAAACAGACAGGGAAATTTTAAATTTCAGCTCTTTAACCACCAAAGGGCCACCAAACTAATCTGCAATTATCCCTTCCCTGTGCATGCAAGGTTGCTTAAGAAGAACCAGGAAGGTCCTGAGCATATCACAAAAGAAGTAATTTTAAAGAATAAAATAACAGAATAACAAAATTTGGAAGGGACCTTGGAGACCATGTAACCTTATCACTCAAAGCTTGATTAGACTTTCTTTCATTGGTGTGACCTTAAAAAAGGTCACACCAATGACCTTTTGATAAAAAGTTTTTTACATGAAAGATCTGCTTTATCATACCCTATTTTGGAAGGGTGTCAATCCTAACAATTCTCTTTTTTTCCCCTAAATGGACAATCACTTTTAGCAATCATCAACCAATCACACTACCTAGACTTCAAAGCAAGATTTACTCTTAAGAATTTGTCATCTGTTATAGGACTACAGAATGACAGTGCTGAATTTGAATTTGAACAAACATTGGACAGCCACTTTTGTATAGTGATTAAGGTACCAGGCTAGAAAGTGGGAGAATGTGAGTTCTAATCCTGCCTTAACTGTGAGAGCTAGCTGGGTGTCCCTGGGAGTCACTCTGTTGTGAGGAAAATAAGAAGAGGAAGGGGTGTTGGATATATTTGCCACTTTTAGTTATTTATAAAAACGATTAAGGTGGGATACAAATAAATAAATAAATAAATAAATAATAAATACATGTTCAAGCAGAGTGAGTCTACTATTTCAGGTAACCAATATAAGGTGCCATGAATGGAGAGAAAATTGCTAGTTACAAATATTTGTGAAAGTTATTTTTACTGCCAACAGCAAAATATTTGTGATTTTTTTTTCTTTAAATGCCAAAGTAACTCAGGTAGCACTGAATGTTATAAAAACCTGAAAGAGGGACATACTGTTTCATCTCTTGAGTCATTCCAAATGATGGCTTCTTCACTGAAAAATGTAAAAGCAAGAAATTTCTACCACCACCCACAAAAAAGCCTAGCAGATTCTTCACCATTCAGTCGGGTTATGTAAGCATCCTGTTAGCATCTTCATTTTATATTTATATTGCTTTTCCTTAGCATAAATTTGGAGTTAAACATATTCAAATCATGTAACAACAACATTATTAAGACATGGTTAAGCAAGCAAGTTAAAGCCAGTTGGCAATTAACTGTGAGTTCTAGTCACACCTTAGGCATGAAAAACCGGATGGGGGACTTTGGGCGAGTGACTCTCTCTCTCTCTCTGTCTCTCAGCCCAAATCACCTCACAGAGTTGCTGTTGTGCATAAAATAGAAGGAGGAAGGAGTATTGGTATGTTTGCCACCTTGCATTGTGCATGACAAAATGTGGGATAAAAATCTAAAGAAAACAAGATCTGTTACCAAGGCAATGAACAGATAAATATGACATAAATCCATATCCAGATGTAGAAAAACACCCAAGGCAGCTTCCCCACCTACAATTCACGTGAGGATAAAAGAGGAATAAAGGAAAGCACATTCCAATTTTCGGTTACTGAAGGTATCCCTCATTTAACAATGTTAATTGGCACCGGCAATGCCACTGCTAGGTGACATAGTTGTAAAGCATGACATCATGTGATCTCACTGACTTATTATGGCAGTTGGGCAGGCCCAGTTGCTGTCATTAGGTGAATCCTGAACAGTTGAAGATCCCACGGCCATGTGATCATCATTTCCAACCTCCTGCTCGCTTGCTCATTGACTTTGCTTGTCAGAAACTGCCAGTGAAGACTGCAGTTCGTAATGATGTGACCATGGGATACTACAACTATTGTAACTCTGAGCCAGTTGCCAAGCACCTGAATCACAACCATACAACTGTGGGCACTCTGTGACAGCCTCAGCTTCAAAGACCAGCCATCAACCAGCCAGTTTGGTGTGCAGATTAAGGCACCAGGCTAGAAAGTAGGAAACTGTGAGGTCAAGTCCCACCTTAGCCATGAAAGCCAGCTGGCTGACCTTGAGCCAGTCAATCTCTCTTGGCCCAACCCACCTCATAGGTTGTTGATGTGGAGAAAATAGGAGGAGGAAGGTGTTTTGGATATGTTTGATCCTATCCTGGAGTTATTTGTAAAAATAATAAAGGCAGGATATTTATTTAATATAACAAGTATCCTTGTTCAGCGCTGTTGTAATTTTGAATGGTCTCTGAATGAGTGGTTGCTGAATATAGACTACTTACAGTATATATACATTCTAATAAAAACAGTTTTAGGCCTACTCAGTTTCTGTTTCTCAAGCTGGTCTATCTTATAGGGTTGACATTATTCATTTCAGATATTCATCATGTTCCTTGCAGATAGAAGAATAGAATTAAGACCACTGATTTGGTAGACCTTACATTTAGAGAAAGCACAATATCTCCACACAGTGAAAAGCTCACTAAGGGCTAGGATTAACATTAGGAATCTCCCAGTGGTGAAATCCAAATTTTTTTACTACCAATTCTGTGGGCATGGCCTGGTGGGAGTGGTGTGGCTTGGTGGGCGTGGCTTGGTGGGCATGGCAGGAGAAGGATACTGCAAAATCTCCATTCCCACCCACTCTGGGGCCAGCCGGAGGTGGCATTTGCCGGTTCTCCAAACTACTCAAAATTTCCGCTACCGGTTCTCTAGAACCTGTCAGAACCTGCTGGATTTCACCCCTGGAATCTCCCATTATCTAATAAGTTCGGAATTCTCCATTAGATCAATTGTTCTAAGGTTTGCTAGAAAGAATTATGAATAGGAATATCATAGAAATATGACAACAGTTTCATATACCAAATGCTCTTATTAGCCTTACCCTTGTCCCAGTGATTGTCCATGTGCAGAAACCATGGACAAAGAGGAAAAGAAAGGGAATGCATGTTATAATTTTACATACTATATGCATGGGTTTTAACGGAAAACATAAATAAAACTTCTGAATAAAGGACTATTGGCTAGTCCTCATCATGCTGTGGGTTAAATGTTCTCTTGAGTGTTTCTCTATTGTTGAAATTCACAGTAGTTCTGGTTTTTTCTCCTAAATGCTCATATCCCAGAATCATATGGTTTATATAAGAATCTTAACCAGGGATGATTTTTAGCTTTCAAATAAAATATCCAAGCTACAACTGGTATTTGCCAGAAGATGCCCAAATTAATTATGTACAAATATTCACACGCCATGATGCTGTAACCCAGTGCGGTGTCAGAATGATTTGTTTACACGGTCTTTCTTTTGCCCTCCTAAATCACAAGATCTTTATTAAACCGTGAAGTCAGTATGCCTTCCATTACAAAATGCAATGTCACATTCCTAACCCCTAGTGTCAATCTATTTATTTCAAAATAAGTCCTATTACTGCCTAGGAAGGATGCTGATGCAGTGACGCAGAGTTGCAATCTTACTTTTCCTGTTTCAAGATTATCAGTTGCCAATGTTCAGGAGGAAGAAGTACACTTTCCAATTAACAAACATTAGGAAAATCATAAGTTTTCAGGAGCTACAGCTCACTTCATCAGATGCAATGGAGTGGACATTTCCATTAGGATGAGAGGATGGGAGAAAAGGAGAAGGAAGAGGTGCTTTACAAGCAGCTTATCAATTATCAATTGTAATAGGTTAAAATCCATTGTGTTTGTTGAATTGAAAATGGACTAGCAGCTTCCCATCTGTTTTTGGGCTACTTCCAGGGGTGGGCTGCTTGGGGTTCGCAGGGGTTCAGGAGAACCTCTAGCTAAAATTCTGCGCAGTTCAACAAACCGCTAAATCCCACTCTTAGCTGGGCCCGCCCACCCCACCTCACCTCTCCCAGGAGTCCCCACAAGGCCCATTTTGGATGCAGGTAAGTACAGGGCACACCCAGAGGCTCAAGATGGGTGAAAAACGAGCCTACCAGAAGTTCAGGAAGGCCAGAAATAGGTCTGCTTCCAGCCTCTAGAGGGCCTCCGAAGCCCGGGTAAGGCAAAAACGCCCCCCGGCCATGGTGCAGGAGGCCAACTAGGCCATGCCCACCATGGCCATGGCCACCCAGCAACCGGGCAGAGAACCCTTGCTAACATTTTTGAAGCCCACCCCTGGCTACTTCAACCATTACAGCTCTCCTCCTACTATGGTAAAGTTGCCTATTTCAAGCAGATATCACAAACTCCACATAGTCTCCTCCTCCTCCTATTGAATCACATCGGTATAATTGCATTCCTAATCTCTCCACTTCTCCTCCCTCCACCATGCTACTTCTGGTGCTTATTTGGAGGGGCGGGGACAGGGGTGAAATCTAGCAGGTTCTGACAGGTTCTGGAGAACCAGTAGCGGAAATTTTAAGCAGTTCAGAGAACTAGGAAATATCACCTCTGGCTGGCCCCAGAGAGGGGTGGGAATGGAGATTTTACAATATCCTTCCTCTGGAGTAGGGTGGGAATGGAAATTTCCCTTGGAGGGGGGTAAGAATGAAGATTTTGCAGTATCCTTCCCCTGCCACGCCCACCAAGCCACGCCCACAGAACCGGTATTAATAAAATTTAGATTTCACCCCTGGGCGGGGAGATCTGTTAGGAATGTCTTTTGCTATGGCTAGAGATGCCCGTTGGCCATCTATACAACTGGAACAATTGCTCACATTTCCTCATGGGTGGAATGAACACTAAAGCACCCTGTGTTCCTTTTGAGGATCTCCAGGATCACCTGCCACCCATTCAGCAATTCCAACTCAAGGGAAGCATGTGGAGGAATCTGATGCAACACCCATGCAGCTCAAGATACAAGCAAGTACAATTCTATTACAATGGTGAAGAAACTGGCAGAATTTGAAAGATTGTGCATGCTTTATCGTATCATCTGTCTTTACAGTGATAAACCTCAGTTTAGTGCTGCAATTACAGGTACAGGGGGAGATTACAAAGCCATTTCAGACTGTTTCTTTAAAATCAATCAGGGCAAGTACATCTACAGAGCTGCACAAAGCTATAAGCTGTTGTCCTTATCTGCAGTTGAAATAAATGCATGCATTGAAAAATAGCCTCTGGAATGAACAATCAACCATGAATTTTCTGCCTACAGATCCCACTTCTGGGCACATCTGAGGCCAAAGCAAAAGTCAAGGGAAATGTTACCAAATTTCAGGCTGTGCAATGAACTGGATTTGAAGGGTAATGTGTCATTTGGTGTGTGCAGGGTCATTCCACTTGTTAATCCTTTAAAGTGGCTGCATTTTTTCCTAGGCTCATGCAGCTGCCACACAGTCCTAAGGAAAGTTGAGTTTAGAAACATGGTGTTACTACATTACTACGTGTGTACCTGCACATATCTGCAGCACCTGCACACATCTGTATCTACCTGCTCATGCACCCTCCAACTCACTTTTAATTTAAAATCCAGCAATGGCCTATGTAGTCATTTTTACCGCACAGAACAGGCATTATTCAATAGCACAGGAAGATCCTAGGCAGTGAAAACAAATTCATGGCAGGAATTTGAAGTATATTGAGTAGACAGGTAGAATCAGTGTCAAAGGAATATGTGTGAAGCACATATCATATGCCATGTAAATGAATTCAAGATAACAGTATTAGGACAAACATTCACATAACTTCCTCCTGGTTTTAGCCTAGGTTAATAATGCAGCATCAGTACAACAGAGAGACTATGGCAACCTGATTTTAAACATGCTTCTAATTTCACTGCTTTCATTTTTTCTTGCAAACAGCCTTTCAGCTATTATCTTCCCTTATCATAGTCTTGCAGAATTGCATCTTGGCTTGGGGTTTAATCTTGTGATGGTACATCGGGCAGCCTCTTTTTCAGTTTATACGTGGGCATAGTCCCTAAGTTGCTTTCTCCATTGTCTTTGCATTTTATGTTAGGACAGAACCAATGTAATTTTTTTTTAAATTAGCAATTAAGAAAGGAAAACATTTGTCTACCAATAACATGGGGTTGGGAAGTATGCTGGACTGTTCTGAAAAGAGAGTCTGATAAAGTCCTAAAGAAAGAGGACCTGGCCTTGGTTGACAGAAGGGAAGGCAGATGCTTTGTCAGTGGATAGCCATGAGCAGAGAAAACCCAAAGCACCAAATTAACACACTGGCTCATCAGGAAATGTTAATGTGCTTGAGATGTGGGGGAGGGAGGAATGGCTTCAGATGGGCAAACAAGCTGTGCAAAATGGATAAGCAGAAATGGAGTTTGGTTCAAAGGCGGGGCAATTTTTGACAATGATTTCACCTCCTCCCAGCTGCAGCCTGAGGGTTAATGCTGAAACCAGAACAGGAAATAACCCTGGTTCTAAAGCACAGGAAATAAAAACAGTCTCCTAAACTGGGCATCAGCTTCCTAAAGGCAGTCCACAGTACTGCCACATACAAAAGGCTATAGAGATATCAGAGCAATGTTACTAAAATGAAACATAAAAGGGGACCACCCTCTTGAAACATTAGCAGAGGAGGAGTGATTAGAGAATATTGATCTACTCATATGTAGAGTAGGTTTGTCATTTTAGGTAAAAAGCCAGATTCATTTGGCAGCTGGGGTACACTTGGTTTTCTACTTATTATGCTAGGTTTACTAGGCATTAAAGCCTAGTAAACATGATTTTTAAAACATTTATCCAACCCTTTAATACCCCAAAATTATTCTGAATAATATATAATGGCAGTATGTCCTTTCCTTGATTGTTGATTCATCAGATTTCTCATTTTCACCGGCTTCCTTCTCCATTGATATATCTGGATTCCTTTAAGTCAGATAGAAGTCATGGTGAATTTCACCCCCAAAATAAAACATGATTTATTTATTTTTTTAAAAGGAAGCCTGAGATAACCTCTGGTTTCTCTCTAACCCATCCCCCACACACACTTCCTTATCTTCCATTGCAAAGGTCCAATGAGCAAGAATCCATTGAAATGCATTATACCAGTGGTTCTCAACCTTCCTAATGTCGCGACCCTTTAATACAGTTCCTCATGTTGTGGTGACCCCCAACCATAAAATTATTTTCGTTGCTACTTCATAACTGTAATTTTGCTACTATTATGAATTATAATGTAAACACCTGAAAGGCAGGTGTTTCCTCGACCTTTCTCACAAGCGCAATGGCCCACATCTAATGACAATCAGTCTCTACAGCACCTACTAGGAAATAGGACCTATTAGACTTGCCTGGAGACGGATAGAGGAGCGGTGTCTTGGTTCCTAAGACCATCCTGTGAAAGGATTGTTCGACCCCCAAAGGGTTCCTGACCCACAGGTTGAGAACCACTGCACTAGACTCAGGGAAGGTGGAGGAGATGTGAAACTGAATACAATTTGCATATTGATAACATTTCACCCTGAAATGGTGAATGACCTCTTTCAGCAAGGAGAAAGGACTGAGTACTGAGACACTTCATACAAAGTGCCACGGCTTCTCACCTGCTACCATAACCACCCTCTGGGTCTGTCTGCTCAGGTAAGGACTGGCAAAATGCTTGACTCCAATTCATAACGTTTGCAGTTGGTTCAGAAAGAATATCTTAGTCAACGGTATCAAAAACTACTGAAAGTTCTAGAACAGAGCTGTCAAATTCCTGGTCCATGGGCTGGATGCATCATGTGATGGCACACCCGGTTTAGCAATGGAGGAAAAAGTCCCAATATGTCACGTGACACTACCATGATGACGTGAGTTTGACACTCCTGTTCTAGAAGGACAAGGATGGCCATGCCACCTTCATTTAGGCCCCTTCATCTATGACAGTGACTAGTTTGGTTTATGTTTCATGTCCAGATATGAACTTAAACTGCTTAAAGTCCAGATGTGGATTATGATATCCTTCATAGCTTTCTGTAGCTTTAGCCCCATCACTTTCTCAATAACTTTCCCCCAAAAGGAAACTATCCAATTTTGTTAGATCCAGATCTGGGCAAGCCAATCCATCTTTAAGAGCTTCTGACATTTCCTCTTCCTTCAAAGAAGCATTGAGCGCAGCCTGCATCAAACTACTGGTGCTCTCCTTCACCACTTATTACCCAGATGGAGCAGGGGTGCAAATCACAAGTAGTAGAGCTAAAATTGTAGGGAACTTTGTCTACACAATCAGGATCCAGAGGGTCCAAAACTCTCCCATAACATGTAACCTCTGTCATTGCAGTATCTTCTGTCCATTTAGCTTCCAGGAGCTTCCATCCCTTTTGAAGAGATGGATGCAGTGTTTTCCCTCAGACGTGCCCTAGAATACAGAACCATCAACAGAACTATTGGGGGTATTTTGGAAGCCAAGTAAGTGACAGATGGAGCAATACATGGAGAACAGCTAATTTTTTAAAATAAAATGCCTATATTTGGAAGACTGGCATTGCAAAGACCTGTCAATTGACATTAGCCAGCATCTGCTTTATTTATTTATTATAAATTTATTATAAAACTTTGGGCTCACTGGGGACCATAACATTAGAGATGCATGTGGCATGCCCAAATATGCCAGTTCCTTGGATGTAGAGAGTAACTAAATCCCTCCCCCCACTCTATATTTTGTCACAAGTGCCAGCTAACCTTTTACTGCTGTATGTAATAAATCCAGAAGTAGCATCTGTCTCTTTACTGTTGCTGCCATGTGGCTTGCCTAAGGCCAGCTAGGGATATGACAGAAGATGTAAGATTCAAACCAAGACGTACCTATTTATCACCCATTTTCTCAGACAGCATACCACCCAGAGAATGTGGACCAGCAATTAATCAGTGGCTACAAAAATATGATTAACAGCCCAGGTGTTACCCACCTGTGATCTGATCCTTTAAAATCAGATTTTCAGTCTGGTTTAGAGCTACACAGAGCTTTGATGATTGTGGTAGGGTTAGGTACACTGGGAGATAAAGAGGGCAAGTACTTCTCTGCTGGTATTGATATTATCAGCCATGTTTTTCTTCTAAGTAACTTGAAGGCAACTTTTTTTTTATCAATCCAATTGTTTCTGAGAGGCAAAAAATCTCAATAGACGTACTCTAAAGATTTGTGTGCCTCAAAGCCACCAGCCTTTGAAGTCCTACAAGGGGTCCCCTTTTTTCCTGTATTATTCTTAGATGCAACAATTATGTGTTTTCTGGAGAACACTGATCTTGCTACAGTCATTTATAGTTTAGTTATCTTCAAGTCAGATTGTTGTAACATTCTATATAGGCAGCAAATCCAAGAGATTGTGAGCAGGCCCATGTCAATGATCATATCATGATAGTGCTTCATTGAATGCCATGCCTGTCAATTAGTTTCTAGGGCCAATTCACTGTTTTCCAAAATCTGACTAGACTAGAATCAGATTAGCTAAAATTTAATTACTCATACATACCAACTTGCACAATTAGATCATCAGAAAAGGACTGTGTGAATCTCACCCTGAAGCATTCGTTATTTTGGATAGCACCATAGTTTTCTAACAAAATTTTCAGCATTGCTTGGAATTGAACTAAAACCAAGTCAGATTTAATGGCAGCTAAATGCCATTAAAAGCAAAGGAATAATTTAGGATACATATAACCAGCTGATTTTAGTAAAATGCTAAAATGCTGTGTATCATGGGTTGACAGTGTGTGTGCTTCCAGGGAGTAAAGCCCATTCAATTTAGCAGGATTTACTTCTGAATAGAGTTATATGAGATAACATTAATTTCTGACTAACTTTTGCTGGGTTTTTTTAAACATTGTTTTAGTCTGCTGATAAACTGCATATTTTAATTCTTGCTCAGCCACCGCCACATACCACTCTAATGTCACTCCACCAGACTGATTCCCCAGTGCACCGCATGACACTAAATTAAAACTGACTTGCTTTCAAGGAATGTACTCAGGATTAAAATCATTTGAAAAGTTGCTTTCTGGACTTTTGCCCCATTCTAACTGAATGCTTGGATTTCTTTAGCAGTCTATTTCTTCAACTTCATTCTTTATTGCTATTATCAAGGCCCACAATTCTGGACATAAATTGCTTCTTAAGCTGGATGGAACATAAGTGAATGAGGTCACTAGACATTTTAAAGCCATTCTTTTTAGAATTATTTTAAGAAACAAGTGTGACTCCCCTGATATTAGTGTATAACCTGACCTGGTAGGTGTTTTCTTGGACCCCTACACATTCCTGATACAAAAAATACACATGAATTTACTTTTTCCTGCAACTCTAGTTCAAATCTGCCCTGGAGTTCTAGAGTTTTTGACCATTTGTGTGACAAGAAAAAAAGATATTACAAAGTTTGAGTAAAACTGCTCATATCTTAATATTAGACAAACTCCTTCCTATAAAGACTTGCTCAGAAGAAAAGGCCACTTCAACAGTTTTTACATCCTAACTATAGCTGCAAGCTTATGCACACCTCTTTGGGGATAAGCCCTTGGGTATACAACATCATACTTCCCAGGGTACAACAGCACACAAACAAGCCAGAATTAGGACGCAGGCTGTTTCGTTTAAAAAAATAATTTTACTCCAATGTTGTATTTTGGGGCGAATTAATATTTCCAGGGAACAAGATTATAGAGGCCATCCAAAGATCAGCTTGCTCTTTGCAATCTTCTGTAGAACTTTCATTGGGGGACAGGAGGGTGGCGTCTCTATGCAAAATGTGACAATTTTAGCTAGTTCAGATGCCCTCCAAAAATCAGCAGGTAGACTTTTGAAAGAGAAAGAAAAGCAGTCTTTAAACAGATTTAAACGTAACCATTTAACAGATTTCTTTTAGAAGAGATAAAAAAACAAACGGAAGGAAGGAAGCTGCAGCTGGTGAGGTTCATTTGTAATATAGGAACCTCGTGTCTGATTTCGCTCCC
>JANHFM010004918.1:20165-38630 GCA_032468115.1 Grayia smithii | reverse complement strand
AAGCGAAGGCTCTGCAGCCTAGACTAGCTTAGCCAAGCGCCGAGCAGGGCTTCCAGGAACAATAACAGAAGAGCCAGTGTTGCAAGAGCAGAGAGATGGGCGCCCTCCCCCTTCTCTCACCCCACTTAGGCAACCCCTGTGAAAGGGTCGTTCGACCTCCCAAAGGGGTCCCGACCCACAGGTTGAGAACCACTGGTCTAAGGAATGCTTCAAGCAAAAAAGAGAGTTTCAAGACAGTCATTTCCCTTTCACACTATCAGGATATATATATTATTTCCATCATAGCTCAGGTTTAACTTCAAAGTACAAAAATATTAATTTACAATTTTGTTATTTTTCTGAAAACTATACATTTTCTATCTGGCTGCAACATTAAAAAAAAGTATTTTACAATTTAAATGTTCTTTTTAGGAAGGATCATCCCACAATAGTATCTGTATTCTGACAGCCCAAAATGCTCAGAAAATAATGTAGCAAATAGTGGATACTGTATTTTAAGGGAGTTACATATGAAATTAATATGAATCTTATACGAGATTTTTATTAATCTTAGGAAGGTGGATAAAGGACAGCATTCAAAAAGTAGAACCACCAAATCCCCTGAGATACAGTGTTATGCAGCAATAATTAATGTTGGGGAAAACTGAATGACTGCAGAGTTTTATTAAGGCATAAGGGTACATTTCATGAAAGCTTTCACCAAAAGAAAACCAAACTCTTTTCAAGTACGGTATATCACAAGGATTGTTTTTTAAAACTGCAGTGAATTCATAAAGCTTTTCATAGAAAGCTTGCCTATAGTAGACCCTTGATGATAACCTTTTTAAAAAATAAAATTCCTTTTGATATGCAAGAAAAAAACAATCTGTCAGACGCCTGCAGAACCTGCAGATATCCTTTATAGAGAGCAGGGGTTCATGTCTACTTCCATTCTCCCTTTGGCCACAGATCACTGCCACTTAATTACTGCCACAGTAATTAATCACTGCCTTGAATTTTTATTTTATTTATATCCTGCTTCTATTATTTTTATCAACAACTCAAGGCAGCAAACATATCTAACACTCCCTCCTCTTTCTTATTTTCCCCACAACCCCTCTGTGAAGTGAGTTGTGTTGGGAGACTGCATTGTTCCAAGGTCACCCAGCCAGTTTTCATGCCTAAAGCTGGACTAGAAGGGGAACGTTGGTATTACCCGAACACCCTTTTTCATCACGCTGCGAAAGAGTTCAACAGTGGGTAATAACTCCCATTCATTGGCTAGTGACTGAATTTCTGAGGTATAAAAACCTCTCCTCCTTGCTGGTCTTGCCACTTGATTAACGAAAGAACTGGAACTGCAAATAACGACATCTGAAAGACTCAAACAGAAGTAAGTCCAGGATCCCCTGACCCCGAAGCCCAGGGCGGGTTTGAACTCTTTCACAGCGTGATGAAAAAGGATGTTCAGGTAAGACCAACATTCCCCTTTTCCATCACGCTGCTGCAAGAGTTCAACAGTGGGATATGCCCAAGCTAAGTATCCTGAGGGTGGGACAAGGGCTTGGGTATTGGGAGGGAAGAAGATACCACATGCTGAAGGACACGTCTGTCAAAGACGGCCTCCGCCGAAGCAAACTGATAAACTCTATAGTTCTTGATAAAGGAAGAGGGTGTCTTCCAAGTGGCCGCCCGGCAAATGTCAAGAAGAGAGGCTTGGGACACCCATGCCGCAGACGCTGCTGCGCTCTGAGTCGAGTGGGCTGTGACCCTGCCCGGTCGAGGTTTCCATTGGACATCATAGGCCATAGAGATACAGGCCTTAAGCCAGCGCCCGATGGTGGTGGGTGAAACTCTGAGCCCAAGAGACCGGGGCTGGAACGAGACAAATAGTGCCTCAGTCTTCCTGAAGACAGCAGTACGGCAGACATATCTGCGGAGTGTGCAGCGGACATCGAGAGTGTGCCATTGCTTTTCCAGCGTGTGTACCGGCCTGGGGCAAAAGTCCGGAAGGACCAATTCCTGCTCCCGGTGGAAGGGTGAATTGACCTTCGGAAGGAAGGCCGGGTCCAAACGTAGCACAACTCTATCAGTGTGAAAAATACAAAGGTCCTTACGTACTGAAAGAGCTCCCAGGTCAGAAACACATCTGGCCGACGTAATAGCAATAAGAAAGGCCACCTTCAGAGTAAGTAGCTTCAGGCTCGTAGTTTTGAGTGGCTCAAAGGGAGCGCAGGTCAATGCCCGGAGAACCAGGGTCAAGTCCCAGGAGGGGAAACGATGGACCACCGCAGGTCTCATATTGTTAGTGCCTCTGAAGAAGCGGTGCACACGAGGATGGTGAGAGAGAGAAGGGTATCCAGGGGAAGGCAGGATGGTGGCCAGAGCAGCCATCTGTCTCCGAAGGGTACTGACCGCCAATCCCTTGTCGAAGCCAGCGCGAAGGAACGTGAGTGTATGTTGGGCCGTGGCGGAGGCTGGGGAGATACCTCTCAGGAGGCACCAGAAACAAAAAGCCGACCATGTGGACTGATAAATGCGGGCGGTGGAAGGTCTATGGGATGCTATGATGACTTCAGCGACCTTCTCAGTATAATCGTCGCTCAGTAGAGCCTCCTGCTCAACCTCCACGTGGCTAGGTGTAGCCAGAGGGGGTCCGGATGGAGGATTTCCCCCTGGCATAGAATCACCTCGTCCGGTGGAAGCTTCCACGGAGGGGATATTGATAGACTCATCAGATCCCCGAACCAGACCCGTCTGGGCCAGAATGGGGCAACGAGGACTTCTGTCTGTTCGTCCAGTATCTTGCGGACAACTCTCGGGAGTAAGGGAATGGGGGGAAAGGCGTAAAGGAGGCCCAGGGGCCAACGGCTCTGAAATGCATCTGTTCCTTCTGCTCCGGGAGACGGGAACCTGGTGAAGTAGCTGGGAAGTTGGTGATTGAATGGACTGGCAAAGAGATCGACCTGAGGGAGGCCGAACCGGGTCGAGAGAGATTGAAAGATGGTAGGATCCAACTGCCACTCCCTGTTGTCCAGCGTTTGCCTGCTGAGCCAGTCCGCCTGTGAGTTTTCTGACACCGCTATGTGCTCCGCGCGTATTAATAGTAGATGGCGTTCTGCCCACAGACCAAGAAGTTTCGCTTCCCTCATGAGCGATTTGGATCTGGTGCCCCCCTGCCGGTTGATATGGGCCTTGGTTGTCCATCATCAGCAATACGTGACAGCCCTCCAGAAGCGCTTGGAAACTCTGAAGGGCCAGCCGGGCAGCGTGCAAATCGAGCCAATTTATGTCCTTCCCAAGTTCGAAGGGAGACCAAAGGCCCTATGTTGCTTGATTGTTGACATGAGCTCCCCAGCAGAGGAGACTGGCATCCGTGGTGACTGTGACACGGGAAGGTTCTTTGAACAGGCAGCCTTGTAGAAGAGCCTCGGAGCACCACGACGTCAGAGAGGACTGGACAGATGGGGGGATGGTTAGGTGTCTGCGGGAGTTGCTCGTCCCTGCCTGTTGACTTAGAAATAGGAGCCACTGTAAGGCTCATGAGTGCAGGGAGGCCCAAGGCACTATGCCCAAGCAGGAGACCATTTGGCCCAAGAGCTTGGAGAGCAGGATAGTCGGAGCCGATTTGCGGGCCAAGACCTTCTTCACCGAGCTCCGGAGGTTGGTTACTCTGTCTTGTGAAAGGAAGACGCAACAAGACACTGTATCGATGCGTGCCCCAAGATGTTCCAGAGATGTTGCCTGAATCAGTTGGCTCTTGTCCGGGTTCACCGTGAAGCCAAACTGGCGTAAAATGAGAACGGTGCGATGGATATCGGAGTGAGCTTGCAATAGGGTGGACGACTGGATGAGGATGTTGTCTAAATAAAATTGGGTTCTGATTGGGAGGGAGCGCAGGTGCGCTGCCAGCACCTCGAGAAGTTTCGTGAATACGCGGGGAGCAGATGAGAGGCCAAATGGGAGGACTCGATATTGGTAATGATGACCGTTGAAGCAGAAACAGAGGAAGCGCCTGTGAGAGGGACGAACTGGTATGTGAAGGTAGGCCTCGCGGAGGTCTATCGAGGCCAACAGGTCCCCGTGTTGAATGGTGGCGAGAATGCTCTGCAGTGACTGCATCTTGAACCTCCTATATTTCACATAGAGGTTCAGCTTCTTCAGGTCCAGGATGGCCCTGGTTCCACCTGACTTCTTGGGAACAATGAAGAGGATCGAGTAGAACCCGCTCCCCTGATGAGAGGGGGGAACGGGTTCTATGGCTTCTATGTCGAGGAGGTGTTCGATCTCCTTGGTCATCATGGCCAATTTGGTGGCATTGTGAATGGTGGGACATTGAACGAACCTTCGAGGGGGCATAGAAATGAACTCGATAGCCAACCCTAGTCACAGTTTGAATTGCCCATGCGTCTGTTGAATTGGCTCGCCAATGATGGGCGAATCTGGCGAGCCATCCCCGTATGCAGTCTTGGTCGAGGTAGTCACTTGGACCTCCGGAAGGGCTGGGATCGTGAGCCATGAAAGGGACGAGCCTGGTAGGAGGATTGTCCTCTGTCGCGAAAGGAGGAGCGGTCCTGGAATCTGTCAGCCTGATGGAATCCTCTTGGGTGTGTCTGATTGGCAGAACCATAGTCACAGGGATGAAAGGAAGAATGACGATATGATGAAAAGAAATGACGGTCCAGTCTCCGCAGATGGGAGGGTAGAATTTTCCGTTTGTCCCTACCTTCGATCAGGAGGGGTTTGAGTGCCTCACCAAAGAGAGCCTTCCCCTGAAAGGGGGAAGCAGAAAGGTGGGCCTTGGACCACATGTCCGACTGCCAATGCCTCAGCCACACGAGATGTCTTGTCATTACATTTGAAGCGAGCGCCCGCGATGTGAATTTGGCTGAGTTCAGAGTGGCGTCCGCGGAGTACTCAGTGGCTGCGATCTTGTTGATGTCTTGTTGCAGCCTCTCATCATCTGGGGAGATCCGAGCCTGGAGCTGACGGAGCCAGATGAGGGACATTCTATTAAAGAAGGACGACGCCGTCGCCACCTTGATTGCCCAGGCCACCGTGTTGTGTGTCTTGCGGCAGGACAACTCTGACTTTTTGTCTTCCACTCTTAGCCCCTCCACTGCTTCTGAAGGTATGAAAGAGGAAGATGCAAGACAGGTCATAGGAGGATCCACTGCTGGAAGGTTGAGCAGGTCCTCTAAGTCGCTCTCAACAGTGTAGAGTTTTTTGTCTATACTACTCGGAGGCGCCACGGTGCTCGACTGGGACCACTGACGCTTGATTATGTCCGCAAACATTTTGGGGGCCGGGACTGCATCTTGCTCCGTTACAGGTTCAGTAAACAAGAGTTGGGTGAGGTCTAGGGTATCAGCAGAGCCTTCCGACCGTTTCATTGTCCCCATGTTGACCATCTGTTTAGCCTTGTGCAAGAGCAGTTTGAAGGTTTCAAACTTAAACAGGCCAGTAGAGGTAGGTCTACTCTGAGGGGGACTATCATTATCAGAAAAATTCAATTCATTAAATTCCTCCTCATCAATGGTGAGTAAGTCACTGTGTGGCAAAGGAGAACGTGAGATTAGAATCCTTCGAAAAGTATGGGTCACAGACCTCCCTATGCACCTGGGATCTGCCCATGGAGCGAGTCTCAGACCTAGGGGTAAAACCCCTCCTGTCCAGTGCTACCTCAATGCCCTGAGAAATGGATTTGGCTATCAAGTCATATACAGCCATGGGCAGTTGTGGTTGAGCCTCCTCTGGCTGGCGGTGCCCCGCAGCCGTGGGGGTAAATGTGGCAGCTGGGCTAGGTCTGTGCTGAACAACAACAGGTCTCTGTACAGTATCAGGTAGCAACGAAGTGGAAGCTGCCTCTTCAATCTCCTCATGCGCTAGGGACACGCAAGTTGACCGGGCAGAGGAGTGATGCACCTGTGCCACCGTGGTAATGGTGACTGGATTACTGTGGCCCAGGGAGGAGGCAGAGGCCTTGGCCCTCTTTTGGGCATTTGTGAAACTTTTATCTAGCGCCCGCTGTCGCCTCAAAGCATCTCTCTCAATGGAGGCCGATCCTCGGCCTGCAGAAGAACCCTTAGATTTGGCCTTGGTTAACGTGGAACGAGCCTTCTTAATGGCTGGTTCCTGAGAAGAGAGTGGCTCAGGTTCCCTGGGCAGGGGGGAATTGGAAGCCATGGAGGGCGAAGGGCTGAGGCCTGCCATAAGGGTAAAAATCTGTAGTGTTTGCACTAATACCCTTTTATCCGCGGGGGGAGGCAAACCAATATAAAGAGAGGTCTGCTCGGCCCGGGGTGCTGGCGCAGTCCCTGCAATAAGGAACCTTGGTGCTAATACAATGAGCTCGAAGGGAAGGAGAATGCCAGAGGCCCGACAACACGGAACCTGGTCTGATGGCGCTGCTGCAGCTCTAAATCGCCAAGTAGTAATAAGGCCCGACAGCACGGAACTTAGGTAGCCTGGTTAGGGTCTATGGAGGGGGAAGGTAGGCCCTGATGACCTAGCACCGCCCTCTAACCGAGCGCACCACTCACGGTTGCAGGCAGGAAGAGTCTTCTGGGGATAAAGGCCCTGAAAAAGAGAAGCGGCTCTGGTGAAGGAAAATGGCCGCCGCCGCTTTTTCTGGCGTGCTGGCGCCGATCCAAAGGCCAAGAATTGAAAAAAATGGCTGCTGATCGTGAAGCGCGATCTAACAGCTCCGGAGGGCTCGCCGAGACTGCGCACCACTTGCCTTTGCCAATCCGCGCTGCTCAGTGGCCGTTGAGAATCAGGAAGATTGCCGTGGAGCGTGATGTAAAGGAGGCTCCACACGGCCCGGGAAATACCTCTGATGTGAGGGGAATTCCCTGTGCGCAGTTGACAGCCGGCCACTGGCAAGGAGAGCCTGCCAACTGCAAACAGGCGAGAGGGAAAAAAAAATTCGAACGGCAGGAGAAGGGACTTGAGTAAAAAATAGGAGAAAAATACGAAAAAAATAAACAAGCTATTAGGTAAATGAATAATCAGAACAGCAACTGTTCAACAATGAAGTAATTAACTGCTAGCCAGTAAGACTGAGTTAATCAAGTGGTGAGACCAGCAAGGAGGAGGGGCTTTTATACCTCAGAAACTCAGTCACCAGCCAATGAATGGGAGTTATTACCCACTGTTGAACTCTTGCAGCAGCATGATAGAAAAATCAGAGTCTCCTGGTTTCTAGGCCAGAGAATGTAGAAGAATTAAAGCCAGTGTGGAAAGCAACAAACTAGCACACTTTCCATTGAAAGACTGACTTGCCAGCTTTGAGTAGACAAAAAATTGTTATGTTATGTTAATTTTATTTATATGCCGCCCTTCTCCCGAAGGACTCGGGGCGGCTCACAAAGCATTTAAAACAATACAAAGTTAATAATAATTTAAAATAGTGTTAAAATTTGTTTTAAAAGAACAATTTAAAACAAGACAAATTAAAAAACCCGATCCCATCAGCAAATCTGGTGGAAGAGCCACGTCTTCAGATCACGACAGAAAGAAATGAGGTCAGGGGCAGTCCAGAGGTCGATGGGTAGTTCACTCCAGAGGGTCAGTGCGCCCACAGAGAACGCCCTCGCCCTGGGCACCATCAGCTGACATTGTCTGGCCGATGGTACCCTGAGGAGTGCAGCCCTATGTGAGCGCATGGGGCAGTGGGATGAAGGCAGAAGGTGGTCCTGCAGTATTGCAGGCAAACTCTGGCCACAGTCTGGAGTTCGATCCTGATGGGACTCAAGGTTGACTCAGCCTTCCAATCTTCCAAGGTCAGTAAAACAAGGATCCATATTGTTGGGACCAACATGCAAATAAAGCTGATATTGTAAATCACCCAGGGAGAGCTGTAAAGCATAATGGGATGGTATACGAGTCTAAATCCTATTGCTATTATTATTTCTTTGGCTCATTGTTAATGCTTCTCTGTACTTTGCGTAACATTGTTTATCCTGAAAGGCATGACAAGTACTGTATGTAAAAATGCAGGTAAGTTGATTGTGCCATCAAATCAGTGTTGATTCAACAGATTTTTTCCAGGACAATCATCCTCAACCTGGTCCTTCAGGTCATCCTGAAGGCACCCATCATCATTATAACTGAGTCCACCCAATTGATGCTGTTTTTCATCTTCTTTTCTTTTCTTCCACCTTTCCCAGCATTATGGTTTTCTCCAGGGAACTGGTTCTCCGAATAATGTATCCGAAGTATGATAATCTGAGCTTAATCATCTGTGCCTCAAGGGAGAACTCTGGGCTGATTTATTCAATGGTCCATTTGTTGGTTTTCTTGGCTGTCAGTGGTATTCTCAGCAATCTTATTCAGCACTAAAGTTCAAAAGTGTCAATACCCTTTTTATCCTGCTTCTTCAAAGTCCAAGGCATATACCTAGAATCGACTAAAAGACAAAAGGAAGCATATTGGCTTTTATGTGGCTTTGAATACTGTAGCCCCTTCCCCCAACTGTAAAATGTTTCTCTACACTGCTTGAAATTAGGGTTACAAGAGAAAAAGCTTTGTCAACTGCAACACCTTGGTGCCCTCTCATGGCCAGTCTATATATATATCACACTTTGCAGCCCCTCTATAATTGACATTGTACTGAATCTGAAGTGACCTCGAATGGCCGTGTTAGCTGGAGAAATATTAGTTATAATGCAACACATCTGAGAGGAGTCAAACTCGAAAAAAGTGGTTTAAATTGAGAGAAAAATAACAATTGAACAGTGGAAGTCCCCAGTTGAAACTGAATGCATAAACTGCCAAGACAAGTCTTCCCAACCACCTCTGTTTATTTGTTCATCTTTTTGAAGCTGAGGTGGATAAAGAAAAATAGGAAATGGTGTAGCAAGAGATGAAAAACAAAATGGTTAAGTAGCACCTCAGATAGCAATATTTTGAACCAATGCCACACAGGGATATTACTCAAAGCTTTGATTTCTATGTTAGATGCATTAAGATGTCAATGGAAGATGGCACACTCATCTGTCTGACACAGCCATCCCAGTACAGACATTAGAACAGATTGTACTGACCCTGAAGACACTTTCATACCATTAGATAACCGGGATTCCAAACAGGAAAACTTTTTTACATTGTTGAGTTCAGCTTAGATGCATCTTAGGTGGTAATAATGAAGTGAGTAAGTAGACGGAAACTGTATTCTGCTTCCGTCCAAGCCACTCATGAAATATCTGATATTAAGGGCAGGTGCCTCTTTGTCATGTTCTTGGCATAAATGTAATAAAATCATATTATTAATCCGTGGTAGGTAGATCAGTGCAAAATATAAAAATTTAAAAAAACTAAAAACTGATGCTTGCAAATGATACGTATAGTATATTGTGAATATCCAACTTGGGTGGCTAGTGTTTGATTTACTCTGTTGTTAGAAGTCAAAACATGGATTAATTGAATAAAGCATAGTTAGCCATGGGTACAAAAACCAACAATGAAATATAATAAAATAGCCATGGTTCTGAAAAAAAGAGTAACATCATAAATACTGCGACATTCCAAAATAAAATATAAATAGTTTTCAAAATACCAAAAACCTCTTTTGATAGAAATCATCAATCAGCAAAACCCCATTTTGGATAACAGGGCAGTCTTTGTTTATCAGGAATGGAGTCAAAATTGTAGCATTCATCTATGGTTATATCTACGATGTTTTACATATAGTGGGGTTCTCTGTATCTACAAAATCCAGGCTGTGTCCTAAGTAAGTACTTGACCATTTGCCTAAGTGACTTTGTGGGATTTTCTTTTTTGTGCCTTCGGGTCAGTTTTTGACACTTGGTGAATGGCTGGACAAGTCCCTGTAATTTCCTTAGAAGGATAATTATTAGATGGTTTGCCATGGCATCATTTTTTAGAGCTGAGAGTGAGTTCTTGGTCCAAGGTAACCTAGCTGGCTTTGTGCTTAAGCAGGACTAGAACAGTGGTGGGATTCAAATAATTTAACAACCGGTTCTCTGCCCTAATGACCGGCAGGGTAGGCGTAGCTGGATGGTCATGTGACTTGGTGGCCATGGCCAACTCATTATTACGTCAAGGGGTGCCTGGCCACACCTCACCCATCCCGTCCCAACCACTCCTTGTCACACCCGGCCATACACCTCATCGGAGCAAGTAATTTTCAAATAAAAAGAATGCTCACCTTGTGCAAATAAATAACAAACATCTTGCCTTCAGGTTTGATTCATCTTGCAAAGTATTACTGCTCATTCTAGTCTCCTTTCCCACTAATAGCTCCATCTCAGATTATAATTTGCGACTACCTCTCTTGTCTTTTACATCATTCTATGGGAGATTATTCTGAAATGTTCTGTGATGTTTGCAGCTTTACAAGTTTGTTTCCTCCAACTCTGTTTTCCGCATGCAATTTTTACAAGTTATTTTGACATTCCTTCCTCCTTTTTAAACAAAGTAGTGGTTGAGGTGGTGGCCTAGAAACCAAGAGACTCTGAGTTCTAGTCCCATTTTAGGCTTGCAAAAATGGCTGAATGACCAATCACTCTCTCCCAGCCCAAACCACTTCTTAAATTGTGGTTGTGGGGAAACTAAAAGGAGGAAGGAATATTGGATAGGTTCTCCACCTTGAGTTCCTTATAAAGTCATAAAGACAGGATAAACCTCTAACAGAATAAATAAATCATTTGTGAGAATGTCTTTCTAAAGGAGAAGTGGTGCTGACTGCCTTGTCACATGCCTTACACTATTGTATTTATTTCATTTGAATCCACTTTATTTTTCTCTACTTTTTTGTTTAT
The DNA here is from genome assembly GCA_032468115.1 of Grayia smithii. NCBI lineage: Eukaryota > Metazoa > Chordata > Lepidosauria > Squamata > Grayiidae > Grayia > Grayia smithii. The sequence continues at coordinate 27,867 of JANHFM010004918.1, read as the reverse complement.
TCTTCAATGTTGGCCGAACCGGTGCGAACTGGCTGAAACCCACCACTGACTAGAACTCATGGTCTCCCAGTTTCTCGCCTGGGCCTTAACCACTGGTAGGTTGCTTCTGGTTCGACCCAGTTTGTGCGAGCCGGTAGCGATGACGATGTGACGTCACCAAACCGGTTCTCCGCAGCTGGGAACTGGGCTCATCCGCCCGCCCCTACCTTATGTCTGTCATTTTTTTCTGAGTAGTTTAGCCCAGCTGAGGCGCAGCAACCCATTAAAAAGCACCCATCAGCTGGGCTTAACTGCTCTGCGCAAGTGCAGAGTGCTTGATTTGAGCTGTATGCCAGAAAAGTATCTAGTGCGCATTCGCGGACCACCCATTCGGCATGCATGCGAGCGAAGTGCGCGTGTGCGCGACGATCACGCGCAAAGCGCATGCATGAAGAGAACCGGTGGTAAAGGTAAGTAGAACCCATCCCTGACCTTAATCACTACATCAAACTGGCTATCTCATTGGGATTTACTTTCCCACAAATTTCTCTGCAATTCCATGGAGAAATTAATGGGAATTTTTTCAAGCTTCCAACAGCATATTTCTCAATTATCATGAAAAAGCCACCAAGTGTCAAAGCTTTCCCATGCCCTCCTACAATAAATTGTGTTAATTTGCTCAGCGATAATTTTTCCCTTGTTCATTTGGTGGGGAAAAACCTTAGATTGGTACCTTTAAGAAATGTTATTAAAGAATATAACGTACTGGTAGTATCCCTATAGTGTGTGACATGGGAGGCTGGACACACAAAGCAGCTTAACTGCTACGTTGTTAGTGTCTCTCCATGGTGTCTTCCCCCCAGATAATCGCCAATTGGATTTTACTCATAATATTATTCTGGGCATATCTGTACAATATGTGAAAGAGTGCAAGAATGATTCTTCTGCCCACTGATACATGCTAATACATGCTGTTGTGTGCGCTAATGTGTGTGGCCTACAAATGACCACTGCACTGCTGTAGCCTCGGGTTGCTTCAGCACGTTCAACAAAATAGAGCAGAGCTATCTGCAGAATAATTTTATTAATAGAAACGCGAATTATCGCGAAAGATCGGCAGGTGCTGGGAGGGAGGGAGGCAGGACAATAAGCGGTGCAGAGGTCTACAGTTAGTTCTAGTAATGGACTACAACTTCCATTATCCTTATATCATTCCTGTATCTAAGGCGATGATGGCTGTCATAGTCTAACACAACTGGGTGACGACTGCTCTTCTAAATGTGGCGGGACTCCAGCTTTACAAGCCTCCCTCCAGCCCCGAAACTCTTCTCCCGCGCCGCATCAATACAAATTCCCCTCCGCTTTTTAGCCAGACCTACGCCTACACTACCCAGCCTCCCTCTGCCGCCGGGTTGGAAACGTAATAAACACGCGCCATGGTCGCCTTTTCCTTGACCAGCCTACGTGTCCCAACCTGCGGCGGGAAACCGTGATGCAGAATGCCTGCGACCGCCGTATGAACGGCGCCAAGAGCTGCTGCCGTTCCCACTCGTGCTGTGGCCGCCGCCGGCGCCTTACCTCCTGCTGGGAGTAGAAGGGCAACGGGGACCCGGCCCGGGGAGAGGTGGGGGGTGGGGGGGACGGCGGAATGGCGGAGCCCGGCGGGACATCCTCAGGCGCGGGCGGAGCTGGTGGGAATTCCTCGGGGCCGGGTGGGACCGACCCGGCCTCGCTGCCCCCCGGCGACGCGCAGCTTATCGCCCTCATCGTGGGCCAACTCAAGAGCCGCGGCCTCTTCGACGCTTTTCGCCGGGACTGCCTGGCCGACGTCGATACTAAGGTACCGCTGCTGCCATTGTAGGGAGCTTAATAACCCCCTCCAGTAATTTGGGATGCGGGGGGGGGGGAGGATCTGTGTTTTGGGATATTGGGAAAACTTGGAGACACACCATAAGCCCGTCCTGTAGGCGTACTACCAAACAAGGACAGGGATTGTTTCGCTCCAAGGCGGAAGAAGAGGGGGACGATAGCAACTTGTGTATCTAATCACACTTGGCCAATAATAAAGGATTCTTATTCTAATCTTGCCGTGTTTTCTTGCCCTTTCCACCTGTTTCTTCTCATCCCTTCCCCATACAGTAAATCCAGTTGTCGTTTTGGCCTTGGGGCTGTCCCTCCAGAAACGGCCCCGTTCACTAAACTGAGGCTGTGCTGCGCACGGCGATCCGGATTTGGAGGGAAAACGGGCACAAAAGAGCCCTCTGTTGTCTCTGCCAGTAACAAAGGACTGTGGTTTTTAAGCTGGGCTCCTGTGTTGAGTTGAACGTGGGCGTCTTTTCTCCTTCACATCTGGACTGATGGCTGCACGGCCATATGCTGTTTTTCAACTAGAACTAATCTAGATGGGGTGCTTGTAAAATGAATAATAAAATAAAATTGTAAGCCCATTGGGAAGGCGAGTTTTTGTCCTCTTTCCTGGGGCCGCTCAGATTCTTTCAGTGTAAAGTCACTGGTGAAACTTAAAATAGGGAGCATTGAGAACCAGTGTTCTGGATGTGAGAAATTACTGAACTTTGTATCATGTTAAGGAGCAAAAATATACTACATTAAATCTTAGGTATTTATTATAATTTCTATAGCCTGGCAGTCATATGGGATCAGACGTCTTAGTGTTCTTTCTGTGCAAAGTAAATTTCAGTACAGAAATCGTTGCCTCTATAATAAAGGACTAAAACTGCTAATTTTGTTGGTAAAAGTTACTACCTATGCATGTTCTTGCTTGGCATTTATACTGTAATATGGATGGGAACACAGTGGCTCAGTTGCTAAGACGCTGAGCTTGTCAAACGAAAGGTCGGCAGTTCAGCGGTTTGAATCCCTAGTGCCCTGTAACGGGGTGAGCTCCCGTTACTTGTCCCAGCTTCTGCCAACCTAGCAGTTCGAAAGCATGTAAAATATGCAAGTAGAAAAATAGGGACCACTTTTGGTGGGAAGGTAACAGCATTCCATGTGCCTCTGGTGTTTAGTCATGCTGACCACATAACCACAGAGAAGTCTTCAGACAGCACTGGCTCTTCACCTTTGAAACAGATGAGCACCACCCCTAGAGTCGAAAACAACTAGCACATATGTGTGAGGGGAACCTTTACCTTTACCTACGGATGGGGAAAGATAAAATTTTGTGAAATTGTCCTCTTATTGTAAGCAGCCAAATAGGTTACTGTGTATTTTTTAAAAAGGCATAAGCCTTGGGTTCATAGTTATTTAATTAGATTAGTGGGTTAATTTGTATGTTGCGAAATCAAAACAGCTTCAAGGCAGCTACCAGAATATAGAAACATAGAAAACGGATGGCAGGAAAAGAGCCAATCCATCAAATCTGTGCTTTGAGTTTTTTGTGTTTTTATTTATTTTATTAATTTATTAATGTCATTTGATAATAGACAAGTATCCCAAGCATGTTTAAACTCAGTTACTGATTATTGGCCCACTATTTCAGAACCAACCAGAAGTTGGTTCTAAGATTCCTCTTCTCTTTCTGTGAAGGAATACTGTCTAACTCAGTGGTTCTCAACCTGTGGGTCGGGTCCCCTTTGGGGGGTCGAACAACCCTTTCACAGGGGTCGCCTAAGACCATCGGAAAACACATATTTCTGATAGTCTTAGGAACTGAGACACCGCTCCTCTATCCATCTCCAGGCGGGTCTGCTCACATGCAGATCCGCCCACATACGAGTACCTGGTGTGATGACATCATCACGCCAACCCCATCACATACACCCCATACAAATACAGGTGTATGTGATGGGGTTGGCGCCATAATGTACTTATGCGACCAGTCACACGTGTAGAGTAGCAAAATTACTGTTATGAAGTAGCAATGAAAATAATTTTATGGTTGGAGGTCACCACAACATGAGGAACTATATTAAAGGGTCGAGGCATTAGGAACGTTGAGAACCACTGCTCTAAACTATTCACTAAGAGATCTATGTACCATGGAATTGCATACAAAGATACATTTGGATCATCAATTCTGCATTTGATGCAAAATGGACAGAAACAAACTTGAAAATTGTTAAAACAACAGAGTTTTTTCAAGGATGTACAAACTGATGCCTTATAGCAAGTATTTCTTCTTAAATTTCCTTTTGTTTATTGGATTCTCAAAGTTCCAATTCAGAAAAAAAAATCAGCATCTCTCTATTCTATGAATTCTAGTGCCTTAGACACTAATATATAGGACATTATTGCTATTGTTGGCAAAAGAAGACGAAAGTTCTGGATATGTAAAGACAAAAGATTACCATAGCAGAATGCCATCATGCTCCACTATGACTAATTAGCCAATGGCAAATGTGTTATGTTTAATTATCCCAAGTGCTAAGTAGTTTAGGAATAGCATTTCACATCCTGTATTCTAACAGCCTTTTCACTGCCTAATGACAACTGAACACAGTTCTTTCATGTGGCCTTTTGTGAAGAAACACTGCCATGATTATGCTCCAATGAATCTTTAAAACAGCCTATAACTCAAATGTTTCTAGTCAAGACTGACATAAGTTATGGCCTGGGAACCAACTTCCTCCCTCCCAACATACATACATACGTTCCACTTAGCAACTGCTTTAGCCCATTTGGGATAAGGTTTCTCTTATTCACCACTTTCAATTCATTGTCCATAAAAACACCTGAGTGTGGTATGGTATTAACTTAATTTATTAATAATTACATTTATCTGAAAACAGGTGCCAGAATTATGGACTGCTTTTGCAATATGCTGCTCTTTCAGTGGAAACATTTTTAAATGACTCTAGGCATCTGGATTGATAAAGTTAAACCACTAATTTAATTTTAATTCATTTTATTTTTTAATTAATTTAATTAATTAATTTTAATTTTATCACAGAAACACAGTCTTTATACCTCAGCCAGGAAATAATTTAGCATAATTGGGAAATTGTGCCTGTTTTAAAATCATTTCAACCACATATTGCTGTATTCTGTCTCAATTTTCCTTGGACAAAATTAAAAATATTTTTGGAGAAACAAAGAATATGTAACAACTCTCACATGTCTTAATATGATAAAAAAACTTAACAATACTCATAAATGATTTAAATGACTAATTAAAATACAGTTGATTTTTTTTTAGTGAAGTATAGTACTTTTTGATAAAATCATGTAAAATACAATGCCACAATGCAATAAGAATATCCAAAATATAAATTAATAAAATAATGAAAAGCATTTAAAATTATTAAATGCACATTTCCTTCTTTATATTTATCCTATCTGAGTAGATTTTCACATATTTAAGCTGGAAATGAGCAAGCAATCAGAAACACATGTTCTAAGGTAACCCAACTTATTTTTAGAGAAACATACTATGTTCATTTATCAAAATGTAGCCATTTATATGATAACAACTTGTTTCAACAGTGGTTCTAAATTTTATTATACTAAAACCTGCTGTAAATTATTACTAAACTAAGCAGAACATGTGTGTTGGCTATTAGAAGTGCTGTCTGTAAAGCACCTTGGAGACCAGCATAGGAGACTAGCATAGAAACAAATATGAAACAGGGGAATAATTCAGTGTTGTAAAAACAGACTGAACTCTTCTTTAGCCTGTGCACCTTATCATATCTCTAGTGAGCAGTAAGCCACACAGCTGCTGAACAGTGTTGGTGCCAATGTTCCAACTAAGGGTTTCCTACAGATGACAGCCATGAAAGTTGTTTAAGAATTATCCCATAATGTGCAATCAGCATGAATAGCTTATTTATTAAAGGCCATCCATCAAAATTTGGTTTGCCACAGAAAATCCCAATGCCAATTAATCATATGTATCATATAGAAAGGTATGGTTGGCACATTCCTTTCAAAAAAGAACACCCATGGATAATCTACAAACTTCCTCTATTTCTTTGAAAGGATTCTAGCCAAACTGTAAGGATTACATAATTACTGGTAAAATATAAGTCAAAAGCACTGGAAGATTTTTCATTATAATGTATCAATACAGAAAGAAAAATATACCTGGCTTTAAAAAACGTAATGATAATTCAAAACATTTTTCACAAAAATAATTCGAAAGCCAAAAATAATATAGAGTATTTTCTTATTTTCACTTTTACTTTTGCCTATAACAGACATCTTTAGAATGTACCTAATATTTATTAGGCTGATCTACAGTGATGGCATGCTTGTGACTATAAGCGCTAACAAAATAGATTCATCACTAATAGGTTATTTTCCCCCCTCACCCAAAAAAAAAGTTTTGTGAGTAGGCAAGGAACTATGGTTTAGAAATTTATTTGAAAATTGCAAGGAGTTAAGAAAGCTAAATTAGGGAGAAACTATAAGAATAACCTCTTAAGGAAGAGAGAAAATATTGCAACAGTCTAAGAAATGAGAACTTGAGAAACACACTGATGAGAGAAAGCAGCAAGGAAAATGGACAGAAAAGAACTACTTATATATAATAACAAGTTTCTGGAGGAACAGGATACTCACCATTGGCCATCATTGATTGGTTGTATTGTAAAATACATCTGAGGCAGGGGTGGGTTCTATTTACGTTTACTACCGGTTCTCTTCATGCATGTGCTTTTGCGCGTAATCGGTGCTCCGCGCATGCGCATTTACTAGTCTACTAGGAAAAAAGATCGAAATGAGCACTCTGCACATGCGCAGAGCGGAGAAAAACAGGTACGGGCGCGTGGGTGGGCCCAGCTCCCAGCCACGGAGAACCGGTTCGGTGACGTCACTGGATCAGGCTGAACTGGGAGCAACCCACCATTGATCTGAGGAACTTACAACTTTTTTTTTTGAGTGAGTCCTGCATTTGGCCTTTCACTAGAATGTTGAGTGGGAAGTGAGGAGACTGGTACACTCAGAACAGGGTGGAAACAAATATGCTGAAACTAAGTGAAATACATGATGAAGATTTCAGTATGGTCCTATATCATATATCTAAAAAGTTAATCTTATTATTCTTTTAATAATATTTCAATGGCAAATTTGGAAAGACTCTGAAAGACATGTCCCAAAATTTTATGGTCTGAGACCTGAGATCATGATCCTTTTTCTACATATAGCTAAGCGTTCTGTGCACAAGCAAAGAGCCTCTGCAAAATGTGTCACCTCTCCCATTATTGAAGGATTGTGTATACATTATGTATAAATACCATTAGGCAGCAGTCCCCAACGTTTACGGCTTGGTGGCCCAGCTATGGGAGAGAGGGAAACTGGGCCCCATGAGTGCCGGGCTAATGGTGCACATGTGCCCACAGCTCTTGTGCAAGTGGCATGCCAGCATGCATGTGCACATCTCAACCTGTGTGACAGGGACACCAGTGCGCACATGCATTTGGGTCCACTGTCCTGCCACTCGCACAAGTTGAGCTGTGTGCACGTGCATTCCAACCAGTGTCTCACATGGTCCATTTCTAGGTAAGCACCTGCCCAATAGAGGCTGCAGCTTGAGGTTGGGTTTTCCTAACCCTAACCCTAATCCTAACCCTAACTCTAACCCTAACCCTGCTATAATGCATTTGAAGAAGAGGTATTGAACCAGTAAACTGGAGAAGCTCTATATTACTACAAAAAAAGAGATACTGTATATTCCGGCGTATAAGATGACTTTTTAACCCATTAAAATCTTCAGATAAGTGGGGGGTCGTCTTATATGCCGGATACTGACCTTGCAAGATGCATG
>JANHFM010004918.1:0-12383 GCA_032468115.1 Grayia smithii | reverse complement strand
TTGGTTTGGTTTGGTTTGGTTTGGTTTGGTTTGGTTTGGTTTGGTTTGGTTTGGTTTGGTTTGGTTTGGTTTAGTTTATTAATTGTTGTATGACTTAATCAGGGTAGGGCAAAGAGTATTAAGCATTTCTCTTGATTTCTTTCTGGACAGAAAGACACAATATAAACAGATCTACAAATAGTTTGCAACCCCAATCAATACTAGTTACCATGAATTTATTCCAAGATGCATTTTGTAAGCCATTTTTATGATGTAGATATAGTCAGTTTGGGAAATTAAGGAATTTTTAATCTGAGGCAAACCTTGATGTAACCTTCTTGACTCCGCCCTGAGTCCTTCGGGAGAAGGGTGGCATAGAAATCGAATTAATAAAATTAATTAATTAATTAATAATAGAATAAATTCTAAGGAGAAAACAGTATCTGTCTCACAAATTCTTAGCTTTACTTGTTCTATGATCGTGGATATCCGTTTTCTTGTTTCTTGAGACAAACTATTTTTCTTTTTTTTTTTCCTTTTTTCTTTTCCTTTTTCACTTAATACGCTTGCCTCAGAAATAAGATATAACATCAATTGAATTCTTCCTGGGTTAATCTTGTGGATACTCAGAGCACGTAGTGATGGTTTCTAGATATAATTCTGCTACTATAGAAAACGTGCTCGCTATAATAGCAATATTGCAGCCTTTATCTGCACTGCATAGAGCTACTATTGCAGTACAAGGTACGACTCAACAAGTAGGAGGTAGAAAAGCATTCGAGCAGATCAGAGTTCATGCCAGATTAGACCTGCCCTTCTGAAAGGCTGAGTGTCAAAGAATACTGATCTTCTTAAGTGCCCACGTAGCCTCAAAATAGCAGGTACTGTTAGTTTTCTGCCCAGGAGGTAGGGTCACATTAGGTTTGCATTTGCGTTCCAAAATGCTTTTCAGTGTCTCTGTTTTTGCTTCCTGGCTTTTTGCAGACATGACTTAACCCAACCAGACAGCTGATTCCCTGCTCTCTTTATCCAGCACAGCCTTGAAGCAATGTGACTTCTTCTGTTTTGACACACTGTTCTCAAAAAAGCTCTTTGTCATGTGTTGCAAGTGTTTGTTTTTATCTTGTGAAAGAAGTTCCCATATGTCTAGACTTGGCAGAGGTCAAAGCAATTGAGAGTGGTAGAGCCTGAGGTGAAGGCCACCTTTCTCTTCTTCTCTTGTACCAGCCAAAAAGGTCACTTCCCTCACCCACCTATCCTTACCAATGAGTGTGCTTCCCCCCCCTCCCCCCCGCTTTGTGTGAAGGCATGTTTTTATTTGTTCTTATTTGCATCCCACAAGCACCCTAACGCAACTTCTGACCACAATACTTTTTAAGTGGTTGGTCAACCACATATCTGTTGTCCATTTTGCAAGCACCCTCAAAAGTGCAGGTTCAGAGCCATCTGGGTTTTCTTTACAAAAGGTGGGGTGCTTCTCCTATGTAAATGCTACCAAGAATGCTGTCATTCTTACCACTGTAAGGCTAATTGCAGTTGACATGATTGCTCCAGAGAGCTCTAGGTGGGGGCTGCAGGGAAGATCTTTGACAGAAGCTGAATGGCTCTTTTGTCTCTGCCCCAGGTCAGGGATGCTGGAAGCTGGAGTGGACAGAATTATTTCTCAGGTGGTGGATCCAAAACTTAACCACATCTTCAGGCCGCAGATAGAGAAGGCAATTCATGATTTCCTGGCTGCACAGAAGAAAGAGGATTTGGTGCCAGCTCCTCCTCCTCCCCCAGAGCCTGAGAGTCAGAATCCTTCTCCACCCCAAGATGCCTCGTAAGGTCTGGTATTGCTGCACGTCTTTCTTTGCACACATTTGTAATCCTTTTGTGAGCCACTCATGTAAATTAAATAGCCAAAAGACAGTGTTAGGTCAGTGCCAAAATTACTACAAAAGTAAGAACAAGCTGTGACTTCAAAGTTTATAATATTTGTCATTAAAAGACTACAGTATTGTACTTGGTCCTCTCTGTTAGTAATAATACATTTTTTACCAAGCAAGGCAGCAATTTGGTTATTGAATAGTTACTCAGAAATACAGGAAGGATTGCAGCTCAAATTATCTTTGAGTAAAGGCTTAATTATTAAGACTCCATTAATCTTTGGGGGAAAAAAGCAGACCAGTCATTAAATATGTGAAGAACAACACAGATTCAAGTATATAGAGTGCTGTTTCAGCTGAGCCTGAATTCTCTTAACTAACCGATTTGGGTAACTTACACAATTGATTAGGAGTCAATAGCTATCTATCAGGTAGCTCTCATCTTGTAGGACATTGATGTATTTTGCAGACTCCAGATAGAGCATCCCAATGTTGGGTAAATACTAACCATTTCTACTAGGTGCTCCATATAACACAACTTGCTGTTCTGAATCAAAAATTAAAGACAGTGAATTTGAATGTGACTTGCTTTGTTATCATGAAGTTAGAGATTTAGGGAACCTCTTAGAATTTAGAGAACTAAATCTACAGTTCCTATTTTTAGCAAAGCTCCAACTTGCTCAAAGACAGGAATAGGAAATTTGCCTTTCGGTTTTTGAGCTTCCCTTCTTCACCAGAATCATGAGTTGCTATCCTGTAGGCTGCATCATAGAAAAAATCCGGCCTCTACTGCAGAGGGTTTTCTCTGTCTTCACACGTGGTGTGCATATAAAGTTTAGTGTGGTATTAAGGACATACCCCTCTCCTTACTTAGACATACAACAAGAATAGATTCTCTTTTAAAGCTACGCCTCAAGGCATTGGAAAGCACAAGGTCTTGTTGCTTCTAGGATTCTTTTAAAGGTAAGTCAGATGGCGAAGAAACTCCACTTTTTAGTGTCTAAAATAACTCTATTTTAGTCATTTGTCAAGAGAAAATACAGTTGCCAAATTCTGATAAAACATTGAGAGCACATTCCTTAATCTTTGTTCCGTTATCACAGCATATTAGCACATCAGTCTTGCCATTGATAAACCGAGTAATCAGGTTTATGCTGAATTTAGAGCCTTTTTGTTTGGCTATTAACTAAATTGAAGTAGCAGCTGGCTTAATGACAGTATAGCAAAACTGATTTTTATCTTTTCCTTTTGCAGTGCATTTCTGGATTTAAGGTGGCTACAGTTTCAAAACCCAGGCTGACAATTGGGCAACGGGCTACATATCTTCAGGAATACAGATGGTCAGCTATTATCAACTGCGATTGAGGAACAGGGTTGGCAAAAGTCACCAGTGGTTTCTGTTTGGAATGGAGGGATCAACTAGATGTGGAAGAGCATTGCTATTTGCTGAAGTAGCATCTGTTTTGCTATTTCTTGGGGAATGGCATCTTTTTAAGGAGCCACAATAGGGGAAAGGGTTTCGGGTATGATGTTAGTGGATTTGGTGGTATCGGGAAATGTAGCAATAGGAAAGGGTACATTTTTCAGTATGCTTGGCTTCCTTAGGGGCCGCTGTGTCAGAATTACCCAGAAGGCTAGGTAATTGAGCAGTGAGCATGCAAGTATAAAGCAGTTCAATTTACTAGAAAATGATTCTTGGGTCTAGATCATTATTGAATTTAAGTAATACCTCACTTGCAGTGCCTATCCAAGTCTCTTTCAACCACCAGAATTTTTCATAATTGGCTTTTTACAGTGTCCAAAGTCTGTGCCAGATTTCTGGGGGTGATGTCTTTTATACCTTGATGCTCAGTTCCCTTACAGTCTGATCAAAGAAATTGGCATGGAGCAAGAAATGGCTTCTTCTGGGGGCTTTGCAGTAGGAGACCGTTGTCTCGTTTGTGACATTCTTCAGGTGCCTGTTCAAAGCTGCTTAGAGAGCCTCAAAAACTCTCTGATGGACATTTGTGCGCAAATATTTGGCAAGCAAATATCTGAACACTTTTAATAATAAAATTTTAGAAAAAATTCAACAGTTGTGGAAGTGTTTTTATATATGGATATCTATTCCATCACAATGAACTGTATCTGCTCAGTGGTATTTGTTGTCCATTTCTAAGGATTTGTTGGAATTTGAAAGGGCGAGAAGGCTTCGGAAACTGAATGTTCTGATCATACTGTGCCTCCATAAAGCAATCTCTTAACACTAGTTAAATAATCTAGTTTAATACAATGCCAAGCCAATACGTTAGGGACTTTTGTATTGTTCTTACTCTACAATAAATATTTGTAATGTTTTATTTCACTTTCCATATTAGTGAAGCACAAGGAGATGAAGAGAAGTGATCAAGCTCTCAACGGTAGAGTCTTTTTAAGGACATTGGATTTAACCTCTTTCAAATCGCTTTTGGAAATTATTTAAACTATCTTAAGACTAATAGGGAACTTCAAAATGGCAAGTTAGCAAATCATCTAGTGTGCTTATCTTCATTGCAAAATAAAAGAAAAAATAACTATAAATCTAAGATTTAAAGAATTTAAAATAAATGACAAGAAGTTCAATAAGAATTTAACTCAAAGTTATAAATGAATAAAGGGACCACACAAATTTGGAATACTAGTGGTTTTGTTATAAGATTTTGGAAATAATTATATATAAATAGACAGCTTTGTGGGAACCAAATTATTTTAAAGTCATAACAGAAATTTGATACTTTGTGATTTCAGAAATTGGCACTAGAGGGGACTAAAGATTCCAGATAGAAAAGGAAAAAAAGGGGGAAAACAAAAAGAGAAAAAAGCCTGCCTTTTCTTTTAGGTCAATATCAGTACTGTTTTATGGTTTCTGTTTATTTAGTTTTATTTTATATCCCTTCATTGTTAGGCCCTTAATCTTTTGGAAATTCTGCAGTGACATTCTAAAATCGTCATTTTTAGCTTCCTGAAAGATGTCTGAAATGTATTAGGAAGGTTACTGTGAGTGCTATCCTGATACCTTTTTGTTGCCGGATCCTTAGTGCTCTCTGAGCTTGGTTGTTTTCTTGCAGATGTTTCATTGCCAAACTAGTTAACATCATCAGCTAGAAGAAAGTGGGATTTGCTCTTATTTTTATATATTAGTAGCTTAGCCTATCAGCCTATCAGTATTGGGAGTGGTCTTGGTGAATCCTTGGTTAAGCTGTTGTATACTGTAAGCCTGTTTGTCTGAGTTGGTAGTTCTTGATTGAGGTATTGTTTAGAATAATAGACAATGAAGTATGGTCTTGTCCTCCAATATATGTGTATGTATCATATATATCAGAAGATAACACAAGACCATTTTTATAGGTATTTGAGGCAGCATATATAGCATTTCCTGGTCATAGTTAGTATTTATGAATCCCAAAAGGATGGTGCAGATGCTAACTAGAGCTTAAAAAGTGTTGAAGATTTGTCTCTTAGTTTGAGATCAAACACAATCCCAGAATAGGGTGAGAGATGTGATTATTATTATCTGGAGGATTCTTGTGGCTTTCAGGGATATTGCACTGCAAATAATGGATATTAGGTCCCATTAGTGAAATTGGGAATCAGTTTGGATTGCTTCGGCTATGCTAGCTTCCCCACCAGATTTGTTCAAATTTGACCAGATTAGTGGTGAAGTTTCCTAGTGTTACGATGCTGGGATAGTTCAAAAGTATCTTTTCTGGATGCGGAGTGAGAGGTGTGCTCGCCACAGCAACCATAGGGATTATGCTTATGAGGGCCTAATGCACAGCAGAGGTCTCTAGAATTGTTCTTTATATTGGGATTGTGGTAAGATAATATGGATATAGGCAAAATTAGGATCAGTCCCTTGTCATAATCAGATCACTTTTAGATAACTTTGAAGTTCTCCACAGCCACCTTCCATTTCAAGGAGGTAGGACTGCTTAGATTATTCCACCCAAGTGGACCTGTTGAGAGAGAGTTTGAGATTTATTCTGAGGCTATAGTAGAGTTTAGCTGAGATATTAATCACTAATTGAAAAGAGGAATACCTAGGCTTGAAAAAGCTGGTAGCTGATGTAGCTTGGAAGGCTTTTGTATCTATCCTTCTTAGGTGCCAATTATGCATGCTTCTAGACTGAGAGGCACTATTCACCATCACTTATGCCCTGGTCACCATCTTATCTGGATTGTGGCAGTGCTTTCTAGTAAGATTGATCTTGAAGATCGTTTGAAACTTGCAAGTGAACTTGCAAGCAGAGCAGATAATTCTGGGGGTATCTCAATATTCCCATGTAGCCTCTATATTGTTAGCTGCATTGGGCTTCTAGGTGGGATTCAAGTTACTAGTTATGCCTATAAAGCCCTTTGTGGCATAAGGTTGGGTAATTAGCAAGACTGACTGTCTCCACTAATTTCTGCAATTCCATGAGATCTGACAGGGTGAGCATTCTCCAAGGATCTTTTATTAAACATTGTCCTCTGAGGGGAATCCAGAAGTATGCCTTCTCTGTCGTAGCCCCTGCATACCCTCTGAGATTCAGATGATCCTGAACCTGTTGGCCTTTTGTAAAGTGTTGAAGACTAGTTCTCCTTCTGAACAGTGAGCTAGACTGTCTGTCTTTGGTGATGTAATTGTATACCTTAGAGTCATCCTGAGCATGACCTGTTTTTTTAAAACTTTTTTATTTATAGTTATTTTAAGGAACAGTTGTGTCAAGTGTGCAGTCATAGAAACTGAAGTAATAGTTAATTAATACTAATTCCTCAGGCAGCCTTAGGCTATTGTATAAGTATTCTGATACCCCAAGTAAGACTGCATCAAATAGTTCTCTTAATTATGATTTCTTTTTTAAAAAAAACAAACCTGCAACTTCTAGGAAAAGTTGGTCTTTGGGTGGATTTTGTATTAAGTCAGAAATAAGAGGCATAAATTCATGATTCAGGAAAAATAAGTATCTCTAATTAATACAAAATGCATAAATTTTCATAATTAATATGAATATCCTTAAAGTTATTCTCTCAAGTTTTCCAGGATTGATGAATCCTGCACTATGATAACCCTGCAGTTATCCTACAGAGGTAAGTGTCTTTCCCAAGCTACTCTCTCCAAATGTATTGCTCAAGTTGGTTAAGATAGATGGGAGATGTAGTCCAGCACATGGGAAGATTGGGAAAAGATGTTCTAGAAAATAAAACATGTTGATTATCTAGATGGTGACAACCATGAATGAAAACCTCCAAGACAATATAGTGATATCCTGGAGGTCATGAATATCTTCAGTTTCAAAGATATTAAACAGCCAGTGATGCATGTCAGTGTCCCTATATTTGCAAAGATTAGTTCTCATGACAAACTTGAGTTTTAGGTAAGCCACGGTAGGCAATAGTACCTGCTATATCTGTCAATATTTTTCTTAACACCTAGTAAATTCTTTATTCTAGTTTAATTTGGGTGGCCAAGGGTATTCTTAAAACCAAAATTTACATTGGAAATTGTCTTTCTTAGAGAAAGGCCTGTGATATTTGGACAGTAGAATATATCCTTAAGCATCTAGGAGTAACAGAAATTCACCAGTTTGCTTCCTACTAAAGGTGTGGCATGGGGGGTAGTTGAGTCATACGGACAACAGCCACTGCTTATTCAAATCACTGGATTTTGTGATACTGCCAGCAACATCTTCTCAAAATCCCAAAGTCCCTACTGGTTCAAAATGATTGCTTACTCCTGCCATCAACTAAGTAAGTTAATTTGAGGAAGTTTTGAAACATTTCTGCTGGACTTCACTGTTGTTATAGTTTGGAAGGAAGCAGCATCTGCTCAGCCTTCAAAGGAAATTGTAACAAAAGTAGCAGAGGTATCTATGGATTGTGATCAAAACAATCAAGAAGGCAGCCACAATGATAACAATCAAAGCACTGCCTGTTCTTTTATGTGCATGGCCCAATATCTTTTGGGCAGCTACCCAATGAAACGTTGATCTTGTCTGCTCGTCTTTGAGAAAAAGCCTAAATTTAAAATGACCAAGCAGAAACACTATAGTTTGTCCACTCAAATGATGTAACTCTGGAAGAAATGGATGGCTTTCCTTCCAAAAAGTGTCCAAGAAATAGGAGGATATTTCAGATGATGTGGCTCATAGGATAAAATGGGCTGCTTCTTCCTAGAAGACTTCATAGGTTTTAATTGAATTGGTTCCTGTTTCTTGGAGCTGTCATTTAATATCTTGAATGTGCTCTCTTAGAAGAGTATGCTAGTGCCATTAATAGGCCTCAGGAAATTGCTGCATTTTTTCATCTGATACATTTATAATGTGAAAGAGCTTAAAAGATTTTCTGCCTTCTCAACTTTCTCCTGTCGTGGTCATATATACTAGCCTGCTTAGTCATGAGAAACCAGCTGTGATTTAATTTTTAATTTATAAATAAATAAACCTTGGGCACAAACTGAAGATTGTATTTTTCAAAAGCAGCACAGTTCTTTAATATGTATAAAAATAGGAAACAGCAAGACATCTTTGATATTATAGCTGCAGATTTTGCTAGAAAGTTTTCAGCAAAATTGAAAATGTAGTTTTACTGTAATTGTATCTTTTCCCTACACCTCCATTCCCTTCAGAAACTTCTTGGGCCTTTTGACTTTTTAATTGACCATATTTAAAAGTGGCCAGTGTGACTGAGGTTAATATATAATCTGTTCAAAGAACTTTACATACTCAAATGAACTCTGCTTCTATTCATTTTCAAGCCTTTAACTATCACTCTTTTAAGGAAGGAATGGGGTGAAAAATGTTTTATACACCAGACTATTAGAATCCCTTTTAATTTAAATGACAAAAATCCAGTATTTATTCAATATTTTTTAGCAATTTGGATATCCGATGTTGACATCCATCTATGTCATATAGCACACTGACAAAAATAAATGAACTCTACATTCAGGGATAAAGAAACTTGATTTGTATAAAGACAGAAAAGCAGTCCAACTGTAAGACCTTCTGTCAATTATGCATGTTTGGAAGAAGAATGAGTTGACTGCTAGACTAAAATGAAAATAAGTAAATTTAAGTATCAGATGTAGGGTGGGCCCATGTAAACCTAGAATGTGAGAAATAACCTTTATAAATTGATCTGGTTTTTTTAATGTGAATATTGGTAATGTTTCTAGATCATCCTTGTGGATGTAACTAGGGACTAGAGTCAATTAAATTGCAGTTGGGCCATTTGTAGTTCAGTGTCTTGTAGGAATCCAATTATTGATACATGTTTTGCACATTTTATGTAGTGGCAAATATCTGTAGCTCGGGTGTAGGATGAGGGTGAAGGTTTGTTCTCCAAGCTTGTGGGTTGGTTTCCAAACATTTCGTAACCAGGCTAGGTAACATCTTCAGCAGAGTTTAGGGGATGTCGGTGTCGTTCTGTTTATAAGGGCTTCGTGTGGTTAGTAAGTCTTGTGATGGGTCAGGTGTGGCTGTGTCAAGTGAGGGTCATTGGGAGGTGATGTGCTAGTTGTGGGGGCTTGTGTGGGTTGGTTAAGGGTTGGTGCTATCTGGTTGGCTGTGCGATTGATTTAGATTCTGAGGGGTTCACAGGCTGGTTGTAAGTCAATGTGTCTGTTGATGGAATTGCTTGTGGTATGCCTGGCTTTGATGATCTCATGAGTGTGGCATGGTAGCATGGCCAGTAATTTTTGTGTTGCTCCAATCAAACTGGTGCTCTTTGGTGTCAGTGTTGGTAGAGATTCATGGATTTGGGATTGTGGCGTTTGACTGCAAGCCGGTGTTTGTGGATCCTGGTTTTTAATTGACATGTTTGTCTCAGGTAGAATTTGTTGCAATTGTTACAATTGGCAAGATATAGAAGGATGAAAGAAACAAAGTAATCTACAAATTCAACTGTAACAATTTGGGCATAGATGTTACATGAATATGGCAACTTATGTTTTATTAATGTATGTTTCAGCCAGTGATTCCATCATTAGAAATCAGTTGTGCAGCTAGAACAATAGAACAGTCAGTGTGGTTCCAAATGCATCCCTTAGTATTGTAACAGTATTTCTTCTAATTTATTTATAATTTAATAGCAATAGCACTTAGACTTACATACTGCTTCACAGTGCTTTGCAGCCCTCTCTAAGCAACACCATACAGAGTCACCATATTGCCTCCAACAATCTGGGTCCTCATTTTACCAATCTCAAAAGGATGGAAGGATTCTAACCAGTACGCCACCACAGCTAAAACAGATAACATCTCCCAACTATTGAAAACATAATAATGGGGAGCTGTCATTCATGCATGTGTAAACTCTATGCACATTGTTGAAATAAACAAAGGATAAGCTAAGGAACCGTGTGAGGAAGACTGGGGAGTCCCATCTATATCTTTGGATCAATTCTTACCCTGTCCCTTGCCATAAACTTCCTAGGTGAGCCAAGCAGGGTGGTTTGTTTGTTTTTTTGGTCTTAGGCTATGATTGGCAATTTGAATAGAGGAAGACTTGTATAGGAAGACTTGACCTTTGGTAATAAGGATTATTGAAATTATATATTTGAAGGACTTTGGCCACTGCAAAATTTGTTTCTAAATAAAAATGTCTTTTCTTCTGCCATGCCCTCATAGCTTTCCTCTTTTTTTGGGGGGGGGGGAGAGATTGTATGATTTCTGCTTTGATGAAACTCTTCCCCAACCTCACGCATGCGCAAGATGGCGACCTACCTCTGATGCTGGAAAGGGTGGTCGGGGCGTTTCGGGGTTTTGGGGTGTTGTAGGGCCATTTTTTTCATTATATGGCCCTCTGCCCGGTCGTTGGAGCCTCTTCTGCCCATCCCGAGCCCATTTTGGAGTGTCGGAATGGGCTAGCACGGGAGGGAGCAGAAACAGAGTGAAGTTGGAGCGTCGTGGGAGGACGTCTGCCGGGAGACTTCGACCTGGCGCGGCCCAGCCTGGAGATGGCCCAGGAGGCGGCCGGCAGTGGTTGCGGCGGCCGCGACGGTGGCGCCGAGGTGGGCCTCGGCCTCGGAACCCAGGAGGATGTTGGGGCGGCAGCGGCGGAGGTGACGACGACGGGCCTCGGAGACGGTTGGAGGGGGTGATGCTGCCCCCCCGTTGAAGATGGCAACGACGGTCGCGGCAGCTGCTGAGGCCGGCGCGGGCACCTTCTGTGCTCTGGGGGCCCTGGATGACGTTGGCGCTGTGGGAGCGACGGTCGCGATGACGGCGGTACCCCCGGAGCTGTCGGCGGGGGGGGCAGCGGCGGTCGGACTGGCCTGGGCGGATATCTCGACGACGGGATTGCAGCTGCTGGTGGCCCATGGCCTTCCCGGACCGCTGGGGGCCTGGAGTGGGCCGGCCCAGTTTTTTTGGGGGGACCGGTCATGGCAGGCGCCCGGAGGCCTTCTCCATGTATACCATCTTGAGAGGCCTAGGGCTCGAAAATGACCAGGAAGAACTAGGTGGAGGGGGAAGGCTAAGGGGGTTGTTTCCATCTTTCCCCCGGCCGTTCCCCACCCCCCTCTTATTAGGAAGATGGTGGTTTGGCCTCCCCCTTTATTGAAAAATCTGGGGAAGGCACTAAGACCGAGATAGTGCTTTTATTTAGCACTTCCGGTATCTCTCCCCTCTTCCTTAACGGGTTTGCGCCTTGACGGTCATCTGCCCTCAAGATCCTGGTCTGCCGATGGGCTTCTGGCTTGATTACCATCTTATCCTCCCTTTTGGCTGTTGCCCATCTCTGAACTATCACTCCTTGTCATCTGCTCCACGGCTGAGTGTTTGTGTCACTGGACGGTGCGTGTGCTGGAGTCACGGGACATTACCGCTGATCATCACTGAATTTAGATGGTTGAGTTGTCCATGGTCTTTATTCATCTGATCAACCGCCGTGAGAGGGCGATTCTGGACTCCTCCCTCTTCAGTGACTCTTTTCAGCACTTTGACTATTTCCCACTATCGTGAGAGGATAGTGGAGATTCTCTAACTGCCATGCGATAGTCCAGGAAAGGAGATCACGACAAAACACCTGGATTGTTACACCTTATCACCCATATTGACATCTGTTCCCCCCTTCCCTCTGGAATGTATCTGACGGTAGAGCTTTTAGCGCTGCGAGACTCCCCCCTCTCGCAGACTTGGCCCTCCCAGTTATCGAGGGCCTATCTTGATGACGGGCTTTGGAGCCCCGAGAGATGGCATGCTGCGAGGAGGGGGTTGAGGGCTTTTTTAACCAAATTTCTTAGCAAATTTTTAAAGGGTTCGGGGAGGGGGGTGGGTTATGAAAACTGCTGTATGGGGTATGGGGGTATCCCTATGACTGCACAGCCCAGCCAGTCTCGGGATTGCGGCGGGGGGGTGGGGGTGGGGAGGTGAGTGAGGTTAGGTGGCCAGGGGGCCTACCCATCTCAGTGGTGGTTGGGAGAGGCAGGAATGGTGGGAGAGGAGGGCCTCATGATACTCGGAGAGCGCGGCCCCGATGTTTATATGCGGTGCCGCGCTCTCGCCCTCTAAACTCATCCTGCTCCCCTGGGGGTCT
>JANHFM010004917.1:90929-106197 GCA_032468115.1 Grayia smithii | reverse complement strand
AAAAAAAAAAGGGGGGGGACTAAAAGAGCTGAAGACATACAGGACATGACATTTATAAGGATTATACTATTAAATAGATATCTACCAGTTATCTTTTTCCTAGTTAATCTGATTTCCAGTCTCCATGAGTTTGAAGAGAAAGAGTTTAACACAAATGCCATGCCACTTTGCTGTATGAGATTATATTGTTATCTTGATTTAAAACTTTTCTATACAATTCATATTTAAAATACAGTTGTCCTTCTAAACCTTATTTCAACTCTGAATGTCATAATTACTTTTATGAGGACTTCTAAACAAATCATGTCATATTAGAGCCATATAACATGTACAGTTTTAATACAATATAGAAGCCTATATTTAATAAAGGTTTGATGTAAAACAGAAAAATCAGATAAGATAGCAACAATAGGAATTGCATAAACTGCTCTCAATTGTGTAACCCTACTTCGGCCATAAGGTCATCTTTCAATTTGCTATCAATCTTAGATTGAAACAAATGACAATTGATGGAGATTTATTTATGGTACTTTTCTCCTCTTGAAACTATTGATCCCTTTCAAGACAATTGTCTTAATTTTTTATATTACAAGTAGACCTCAACTTATAACAATTGAGCCCCAAATTTCTGTTGTTAAGTGAGACATTTGTTAAGTGAATTTTGTCCCATTTTATGACCTTTCTTGCCACAGTTGTTAAGTGAATCGCTGCAGTTGTTATGTTAGCAACATGTTGTTAATGAATCTGGCTTTCCCATTGATTTTGCTTGTCAAAAAGTTGCAAAAGGTGATCACATGGTCTTAAGACACAGCAATAGTCATAAGTATGAACCAGTTGCCAAACATCTAATTTTGATTGTATGAGCATGGGGATGCTACGAAGATCGTAAGTGTAAAAAACGGTCATAAGTCACTTTTTTTAGTGCCATTGTACCTTTGAAAAGTCACTAAATGAACTGCTGTAAGTTGAAGACTATCTGCATTATGGTTGACTGTATAGTCAGCCAGATATTTAGACTGAATTTAGCATTTTGGTCTACCTATTGAGCCCTTCCCAAGAACCTGGAGTAGGCAGATATTATTGTTTGGTAGTGTTAAAGGTGTCATCTCAGGGTATAAACTGTTCCAAGTAAAGATGCCTACATTCAAAGTGGAATATAAATACATAAGTAATTATAGGATCTTAAAGGATCATGACATTAGCATATCAATCAAGAGTTTCAGGACTATTTTTGCTTTATTTTCTCTAATTTTGGCTATTTTGACAGGATGTAGGAACAAAAGAGTAATTGAAGGTGTGATCTACTGATAGGCAGAAGAAATTATATACTGTAGTTTGAGATTGTCTTTGCTTATTTTGCAGTTCTGACCTGCAAAAATCTAGACTACTCCTCAAGTTTCCAGTGTCTCTTTTCTGACATCTGAATTTGCTTTAGTCCTATTCAGAATTTAATTTAATTCCTTTTTAGATGTATATTCCACCTTTCCTTTAGGAGATAATGGCAGCATACGTAGTACTCCATTTATTTTTCACAACAACCCTGTGAAGCTTGAATTTTGTTAGAGCAGTTTACTCATCACAATCCTGAGCCTCTTAGCACATTACCTCCCAAACTGCATTCCCTCCAGGAAAGGGGTCAGAAGTTACACAGCGGTGGTGGAATGGGGCAAAATAACAATGAGTAATATTTAGGCCAGAAGTGGGCAAGACAGATAGTTTATTTTTAAGCTTCATAATTTAAAGTTTCAAAAAATGTTTTCTTTTGATATATACTACATTAAGCATTTGGGCATGTGTAATTCTCCTTCCTATTTAGCTTCCCTCCAACAATGGGGAAGGGCTTCAACTTGTCTATGCTATTATCCACGTCTCCCAGACCCACACAAAGTCCCTCAGTTGATTGTCAAAATATGCCAGTGGGAGTCACAGTGGAGTCATTGCTCAACTCCAAGAGTCTGTCACCAAACTATCTTTTCTTACAACTTAGCTGCCTCCAGCAATTTAAACCTGCTTCCTTCTGGATTGTGAAAAACTGTAAAGAGCTGGGGGAGAGGAGACATCCATGGTATCTGCGTCTCCAGCTCATATTCATTATATTTCCATTCATGTTTCTTTGTTCTTGGTTAAGGCTAAAATATCTCCTTGTCTCTACTACCATACAAGACTGGAGCCACATCTGAGTATTACAAAGAAAGCCATGCATGCTGAGGAAGAAAATCACAAGCCCAGACTCTGTAAACTCATAAAAAGTACCACCGGATTCGGCTTTCGATTGAATGCCATTAACAATATACCTGGAGTGTTCATCAAAGAGGTATTACTCTAGAATCTTAGAATCTTTTCATTGGCAAACAATGAAACAAGTCACCATTGATCAGGCAAAAAAGCACAGCCTTCATCCTTTAGTGAATGTACTCAGCAGAATACTGTATATATAGAAGTATATCTTTGTTCTGTGTCTTACCAAGATACAATAGCCACTGAATAAAATGAATTTGAAACTGACAGACTAAAATATGTTCCAGAACCATACAGACTAATTTATTGATGCTCATTCTGGAAACATACTTTTGGGATTTAATACTTAGAACAACATAATACACCTTTATTTTCATATTTTGATTCCAGCTAAATGTTTTTCATTCCTTCTCTGCTAACTTTTTTTGGCAAAAACAATCTTAAAATATGATTTAATTAATGTTGATTGAATTAGCATTTTATGCACTTTAAAGAAATTGTCATCTTGTCAACATAATTTTTAAAATAATATCATTAGATTCAGACTAAGATTTTTTTAAGTGTTAGTCTTCAGTAAATGGTAAGTATATTTGCAGTTTTTTTTCTAAAATCCAAGTAATAAAATTTCCCACCAGTTTTATTTCCCACATTGATAAGTGTACAAATAGAGATAGTCAGTATAAAAAAATTCACTGTCTCAATTATTTGCAGAAAAAGAAACAGGAAGAGGAATTGATATAGATTCTGAAGTTATGTTCAGTGTAGCTTAAGGAGGGACGCGGTGGCTCAGTGGCTAAGACGCTGAGCATGTCGATCAAAAGGTCAGCAGTTCAGCAGTTCGAATCCCTACTGCTGCGTAATGGGGTGAGTTCTGCCAAACCTGCAGTTTGAAAGCATGTCAAAAATGAAAGTAGAAAAATAGGGACCACCTTTGGTGGGAAGGTAACAGCGTTCCGTGCACCTTTGGCATTTAGTCATGCCGGCCATATGACCACGGAGATGTCTTCAGACAGTGATGGCTCTTTGGATTTGAAACGGAGATGAGCACTGCCCCCTAGAGTCAGGAACAAATAGCACATATATGTGAGGGGAACCTTTACCTTTAGCTTAAGAGGTGATTTTGTGTTTTCAATTTTCACTCAAATAATCTTCATAATCTCTTGGCATATATTATGATGAATGATGGTAAAAATAATATAGAACCATTACTTACAGAGACAATGAATGTTTGCCTGTTCATGGAAACTGGAGTTTTTTGAGACACTTTGTTACTTTAAAAGCAGTCATTTAAAAAAAAATGTTGATTTGTATGTACCTATAATGATAACAAACATTATCTTGTCATTACTATTTCGCTAAAGAGCAGAAAATATAAAATATAGTTGCAGTCAGGTTAGGTATGTCCCTATTTACCTGGAACAAGGAATAAAGTTTGTGTGTAGTTCATTTTTTTTAGAAATTGCAATCCCCTCTCCATAATGGTGCTTTTTCATTTTGAGGAGAGCACTTTATTGGACAAAATAGTTATCTTAAGTTTCTGCAGGCATCTGAGACCTTAATTCAAATGTGAGAGTTAAGTGCTCACTTGTAGCACTCACCCCCAAAGGAGCCAATAACAGGTTCTTCTGTCCCTCTTCTCAGATGACCAGCCTGTCTGAACCAAACATAGCAATACACCTTGTGGGATTTATGAGGCTTTAATTAAGATAATAGTCCTCTCCAGTCAGAGGTGATAAATTCAGAAACTGTGGCTGGATCAAGAATGCAGCCACTTCTGAGTTTCACCCTCGAATAGGATTATCACCTATTCACCTATTGTCACCTATAGCTACAGAAATGTCCAGTGGCTCAAAATCTGCCAAATGGAAGTCAAGACAACATACCATTTTTGCACAAAACAAATGGGCTCCAATTGTAACACACCTGCCATCTTGCAGGCACTCTTTCCATGGATGACCCCCTCTCCATATAGTCATGTCTTTATCCAAGAGTAGCACCAGGCTACAACCAGCCCTCAGACCCTTGAATAAAAAAAGTAAATTTGTATTTGTATGTATGCCACTTACCATGGA
The DNA here is from genome assembly GCA_032468115.1 of Grayia smithii. NCBI lineage: Eukaryota > Metazoa > Chordata > Lepidosauria > Squamata > Grayiidae > Grayia > Grayia smithii. The sequence goes on along the minus strand of JANHFM010004917.1, from coordinate 101,887 downwards.
CTGCCTGCTGCTCTCAATCAAGCAGAACAGCAGCTTCTACTACACTAATTTCAGACAATCTAATTGCAGGTAAAGAAGGATGGGCCTGCCAATAGAGCTGGGCTGCAAGATGATGACATTGTAATAGAAGTGAATGGTACCAATGTAGAGAATGAAGGGTATGAAGATGTAGTAGCAAGAATCCAAGAGAGTGGTAACAACCTGACACTATTGGTGTGTGAAGAAAAGGCTTATCAGCACTTCTGCTCCCAGAATAAGGCTGTTACAGCCTCAATGGCTGACCCATTAAATGGCGACCATGATGAGCCTCCTGCTTATGCAGAGATACAGGCAACAGAGTCAAAAAATGCACTGGCAGAACCACGAGAAAGGGTGAGTTTCCTCAAATTAACTTGAGAAAAATCAGAATCTGTGGCATCTGGTTATCAAACCAATGATACAGTGCAAATGATTGAATGATCTACCCTAAAGAATTGGTTTAGAGAGCTAAGCTGAGTCTTTGCTCAAGCTGTGTGCTTAAATCACAGAATGACTAAACATTTGTAATTAACCAGTCAGATGATTTGGTTTTTAAAAGATTTTTATTGTAAAATTTTAAGCATTCATAATCAGACCATCAATTCATCTCACAGCTCAATCTATAAATCTATAAGGTTTATGATATACCGTAACTGATTTCCCCTTAATGGTGCTATAAATCTATTTGCAGCCTTTCTAACAGTTATTGCTTTCTTTCATTAGACCAGCTCATCCTCCTCTGAAGATGACACTGCATTCTGAAGATAGCAGAGTCCAAATCTTTTTCCATGTTGTACCTGAAAGGGGCTGCTATTCTGAAGTAAATGTGCCAATACTGTCCCCCAAAAATATTGACTGTAATCCTATACTTACTTGAAACCAAGTCACACTGAGAATTACTTCCAAATGAATGTACTGAAAATAACATAGCTGTTCTCAGAGCATAGTCCACCATACCACACTGGATGCAAAAACATCACAGGATTAATTTCAGCCAAAAATGATATTAGAGTACAGTACTACCGTAAATCAGTACGATACTGAGCTCTTGTCCTTCATTCCTCAGTATGGGGGTGTTTAAAATGGGGGCAGAGATGTGATCTGGATATACAAATAGATAGTATGAACCAAGGTTTTTTTCCGTGTTAATTTGAACATGAGTAAAATCTTTGCAACCGGAGTTTTTTATCAGAAACTACGGTTGTGCTAAGTGAAATCACAATGAGAATTCAACTATATGAGACTTACTGTATCAATTAAAAGTAAAATAGATTGCATTTATTCTGTGATATTTTTGTCAACTACATCCAATTTTAATTAAGTGCAGAATCAACTTTAGGTATTTTGTCTGAGCATTAGGTTCTGCAAAGAAACCAAAGAACACTATGGTAGCTACTTATTAGGATGTCTAGTTTCTGATGGATACCAAGTTTAAAAATAAATTGTTTCAGTTATCTCATTTAAAATGTTGTGAATGAAAATAGGAGGAAAAAGGAGTACTGCATTAGGTATGTTCTCCACCTTGAGCTATACAAATAATAAAAGTGGTAAATAACTAAATGTCAGTTTGTCTTTCGCATACAGCTTGACTTACCAGCTGTCAGAGGACATTATTCCAATTGCACTCACTTGTTTGACCCATGAGCAGACTGCTCCAACTTATGTATTGCAAGGAATGCCAATCCCTCAGTATCTCAAGGCTGGGGCAGAATTTTAGTAACAAATGATCAAATTTCAGCAACACAATTTCCCTCCTCATTCCCAGCACTTTCCACCTCAAATTCAAGGAAAAAAGTAAAATTAGATTTTTTTTCTTTCCAGTGATGTTGCCATTATGCATTTCCTGCTGTAGGAACTGAACAGTCCTATAAAAGAACCCAGAAACCAACCAATGCTCTATAGGCTTTTGTTGTGAATTTGCAAGCAAACGAGTGTAACTTTCACACAGTTGTCTTTTTTGTGAAAAAATAATGAAGAGGCTCTTTCAAAGTAAATATTTTTTTAAAAAGATCAAGATTTTTCCTATGGTTAAGATAACAAAAGTATGTACAAGTATGGTTGGTGTTTCATTGTTATTCTTTCAGCATACCTCATTCCTTTTCCTTATCTGCTTATCGGATAGAAAATGCTGCCGAGTTCCCAATTCCATAGCTGTTTTGAGCTTGTAATGCCAACAATATAGATCGGTATTTCTTAAAACTTTTTCCTCATGACCCTTTCCCATTTTGAAAAAATTATGGGGGAGCCCTCAAACTTTTCTTTATGTTTTTATATTTATTGTATATTGGTGTCATCCAATCAGTTGACTCCTGACAACTGCCAGGACAGGTACCTTAAATGTACTTGGTGAGATATTGGAAGCAGTTTGCCACTGCTTACTTTCTAAGTTGTGAGAGAATTACCGCACAAGGTCACCCCACTGGCTTTCATGCCCAAGGCAGGACTAGAACTCAATAACCTCTCAATTTCTGGCCTGATGCCTTAACCACTACAACTAAACCAGATGTCAATATTTACCATATTAAATTTGACAATTTGCTGCTACTGCTGCTTCTAACAGTGGAATTTTAATATTGTATTACTTTTCAATAAAGACTGGCAAGTAATTTTGATTTTGTGGACCCAAGGGGAACTGAGGGAAAACCCTGAGTCCTTAGGATCACAATTAAAAAAACACTGTTCTAGATTTTGAAGGTAGTACCAAGTCCTGGCAATATTTCGTTACCAACAAACCAAAAGATACTGATAATCTGAAATAAGGCTGATAGATTCTCTTCAGTGCCCCATGTATTGAATTATTATCAAGATACTTACCTACCCTATATTCTTCATTTTACATACTGAACTTCCATGTGTGCACAGGGTTTTTCAGTGATATTGAAGTTTCTTGGGATTTATTTGGGTCGTACAGTTCTTGGTTTCTAAGTAGCATGACAAGAGCCTTTCAAAAAGTGTGTTAAGTTTTCCATTGTATTACATTAAGAGTTATAACTGAGAAATAACATTTGAAGGCATTCTGAGAACCACATTAAGTTTTGGAAGTGACCACTTTTAATGCTTGGACATGACATTGTGAATGCTGATTTAAAGGAATGAAAGGGGGGGAATGATTAGCAGTGCTAGAAAACACCTGTATTTTTGAGTTCCAGGAAGATAGGGATTTTTTTTCACTTCAGTCAGAAATTAATAATTCATCAAACTTTGTTCCACTTCAAAGAAGAAACTTTACAAATCTATGAACTGAAAGAAAATTGGGAATTATTACAAATATTGTTTTATTTAGTCTTTAGAATCATTATCTTCAAGGTAAAGACAATGAAGCAAACATTTTGCTAACTCCATTGAATAAAAATTGCAGAATTGTGTCATCATATCCAGCTTTTTGAGAGGTCTCTAATATTCCCTTTTATTTTTTATTTTTCTCTTTTTTATGGAGCTGGAGGCTGTCCTTGTGAGACTGCTTGTCACTCCTTGTCTATAGTGAAGCATCTGATTTGATCCAAAGAAATGAATGTCCATCATTGAAGAGCCATCTTAAAATGGTGATTTGCCAAATTCATAATTGCGAATAACTGCAGGCTGTAGAATTAAAATAAATTCAGAGTGTCATATGTTTCTCAGGAGCCTGCTTATGTGCCAGATAGAGGAACAGGATGCTGGAGAGAGCACTGACAAGAAATATAACATCAAACCATCGGTGGTAGAAGTTAAACTGTAATTCTCCTAAAACTTCAGTAATGATAGTACGATACTCTAGAGGCATACTCATTCGAATCAAAAGCACAGAAGACACAAAATACATTCCCTGCAGAGAAGATAAAGGAAACATTAGACTTCCCATTTTTTCCATTGCTGACATAGGTGAGAGAGCAAAGTTGCTACTCAAATGGGTTAAAATACTCACCATAATCTGTGCCAGCAACAGAACAATAACATTAGAAGACTTGCTGCTTGAGATAGCATAGAAAAACTAAGAAAGATAAACATAGAAAGTCAGCTCACAGGCTGAAATGATAACAATATGGCAAACATGATTTAATTAATGTTTTAGAGCTAACTTTAAAAAAAGTCACATTCAAAGATCTTCATGCTTAATGTGAACACCATCATTAGAATTGCTTGTTAGAAACAATGTAAGGTGTGGTAAAACCCTTATTTTTCCATTATACATATTTCACATTTACCCAGAATTACCTATACAAAAATAACAATAATTTGTCCTACATGCAAGAAGTCCTGATAATCTTCAGACATGCATTTAAGTGAACACTTAGGTTAACACCCAAGGAACTGCAGAATTTAGATGAAAAATAGTGTCATGATTACAGAAATAGTAATCTGTATTTTTGCAAATCCAACACAAATGGCATAGCCCAGGGATAAATGGGACTGTTTAAGTAATAATTATAACATTTCATGTAATTCAGCTATAAATAGTGGCACTTGAGCATGTGCAACTAAACAAATTGCTGATGTGGCAAGATTGGTCAATGATAACGAACTCCTTGAGATGTTTTCTAGTGTGCATAAAAAACATCAGCATTTCACTAAGAGCACAATTATCATTATACAACAGAACTATAATTTATATAAAAATCATCTTTATATCAGCCTTGTACTGTTAAAACTTATCTAAATGAAAAATGGTAACTTAATATGAAGCATATTTCTTTCACTTCTTAATAAAATCAATATCAATGTTTTATTGTGACTTATTAAACAATCATATATTAGAATCATATAGGGAAACCTTGTTCTCACCTCTGGCCTTAAAAACTGTAAAGTGATGCAGAAAACGCATCTGCACCATATCTGAAGTACCGTAATTTGGGTTACTACAGGTCTTAATGCTACACATCTCTATAAGGCTGTAGACCAAAAGTTAGGAACTTCTCAGAATAACAATACTAAAACAAACTCAACTTGCAGTGATTCCATATTTCTGGAGTTTACAATTCAGTCATAACACTTTTACAGACAGATATATTAATATGCTTTCTTCTTTACTTCAACACAGTTCATACAGTAAGATTGCACTGGGGCTTACCTTTGTGAGTGTAATTAATAAGCCCCTGATAGAGGTGACGATAATTATTCCAACAAGAATAAATGAAATATGCTGGGACCAGAATTTTACCTGTAATAATAAAGACAGAAAATGGTTAAACTCTCAGAGATACAGATAAGTACACTGACCCTGTAGGACATGAAAGGCTATTTAACTTCAGTTGATATTTATGTACACAGAACCTTTTGAAGAGTACAAATAGTCCTTGTTTAACCACCATGGTGATGAAAAGGTAACTTTGTAACCCAGGGCTGTCAAACTTCCAGCCCAGGGGCCAGATGTGTCATGTGCTGGCCACGCCCAGGCCTGGTTTAGCGAAGGGGGAAAAAGTCCTGATACATCACGTGACACTGCCTGATGACCTGAGTTTGACACCCCTGTTGTAACCAATCCTCAATTTCCAACTTTCACAGGTCTGTAAAGCAAAGGAAATAGGACTATAAGCACAGTTACAGCTTCACTTAGTGACCAAGGTGCCATCCCAGTTGTGGGTGTTAAACAAGGACTTCCTGTATCAGTAAGAATACTTTCAGAAAAAAATAAGTGTTAGCAGGGTATACAGAAACAGTGCAGAATTAAGGTTGAGCTGTTTAGAACTGTCTCTTGCAACTCTAGAATCTTAAACTGTCTATTTCCAATAGAAATGGCTTTTAAGAATTATACAGAAAGATGAATAAATATTGTCTTCTCACAATATATTACCTTAGCAGCAGCTATAGACAAATAAATTACCCAAGACTATACTTTCAACAAAAGTTTAGTATTACATTACCAAGCTCTCTATAGAACAGAAATTAAGAATGAATATGGAGATTAGAAGATTAGATTAAATCTAAAAGAGCTCTTACATCAAACTGTATCCCCAAATAATTCACAGTAATCTCAATTCCTCTTGTTACTGGATCTGTTTTCCCAACTCGGTCAAATACAATATTGATTGTTGCCTGAAAAGATGAGAAAGAAAAATGTAATAGATATTTTCACTAAAACTATTGTAAAATCTATTTTCTATAACTAAAATGTGTATATCTATTGTAAGATATACACATTTACCTTTCATAGACATTTCCATATGAGAAAAATGTTCATTCTTGCTTAAAATTTGATTGTATTTATAATCAACAAAACACATTTTTAAACACAAAATAGAGGTTTTTTTATTAAGCACATATTTTGTCACACTACAAATTATAAATAATTGTACCAACAGCAGCTTTACATACCATAAAAGTTTTCCAGACACAGTAAATGGAGAAAAAATAACCCAGAAAGTTGAAATATTTCCCTTGGAATGTTTTAGAATATTCTATTCTTTCCTACAAATAGATTTTTTTCAGAAAGAGAAAACATTTAGTTTTATTATTTTAAACTAGCATATGGTTTTATATTCAGTACAGATCATTTCTACAGATAGTGTAGCTTCTTAATAGATAATGAATCTATGGAATTGCAAAATCAACATTCTAATTCTAAGATAAATGAACTGAAATTTCAGAATACATGAACAAAACCAAATTTCTGGTGTTCTAGGCCTGCCTTTTGAGTCACAAAACACAATACCTATTTCTGGAAAGTTTCAATATGCAGAACATTCATGAGGAATGTTCTACATAAGGAATTTTTTTCTATAAACGGATTTTTTTAAAGTTGTACAACCTTTTGACATTAAAAAAATAGACCAGTAACATAAAGTAACAACATTTCTCTCATTTAATCTGTATTTCCCAGGTTTTTTTGACATTTTCCCTCATATATGGATCCCAGTTACCCACCCATCAGACTTGGGAACAATGCCCTTAGTTTGCACCTTGGTAGCATGCAAATCAACTGTTTCCAAGAAAAGTTGCCGACTAAGTTCTTCTAAAGCATCAATTTCTTGCTGGATGAGTGTCAAATCTTAAAACCAAGATAGTCAAGCTCAAAATCATAAATAATTTTGAAAAACGTATTTCTTTTTTAAGTGTGAAAGATTTCATTCTCCAAACCCAAAAATCAATAGAAAAACAATACTATCTTTTAAGATTTTTTTAAAGTTAAAAAAGGGGGAAAAACAAAAGCACATTTTATACTATATACATGTATCACATCTTGCCTATACAAAATATATTCATCCATTGTGATGAACAGATTAATAAACATCTGAAAATATATTTCAAATTTCATTTTAATCTTTAGCACATAGTAAATACATGATTTTCTAGATCCATTCCAATTTGAGTAAGGATCCAAATTGGCTCAGAACTCAATCATGCTACAGAATAATCTTTCCTGAGCAATAGAACACAGGACAATGCAATCTTGTTGATTTCCTGGCATGCTAATTAGCTTTTAAAACAATTGACTATGGTATCCTTATGAAATAAGCTTTTGAAGAGGGAGTATTATTTTATAGTAATTATGTTCTTATTTGATAGGCTGTTGCCAGAAAACATTATAAGGGAATAATTATTACATAAATAAGTACGTTTCATTTAATCCCTGATTTTATTTAATGTGTACCTGAAATAACCCAAAAAGATTATCCAGGAATGGACACTGAAATGACATGTAGATTTGTTTTTATTTTCTGCCTATCCTGGTAGATGTTCTGAATTAGACCTAAGGTAATGGACTGAAGACTAGTAAATTAAAACTTATCCAAAATAATTGCTACATTACTAAATTAAAGAAATCATGTCAACAATATAGCCTGTAGTTAATTTCAGGCTATTATTTAAAGTAAGGCAGACATTTAATGTCCTTAAATAGCAATAGCACTTAGACTTATATACCACTTCACAGTGCTTTACAGCCCGCTCTAAGCAGGCAGCATATTGCCCCCAACAACCTGGGTCCTCATTTTATTGACCTCAGAAGGATGGAAGGCTGAGTCAACTTTGAGCCGGTGAGACTTGAACTGCCAAACTGCAGGCAGGCGGCAGTCAGCAGAAGTACCGTAGCTTGCAGTACTGCATTCTAACAACTGCATCACCACAGCTCATGTTGAAATAAGAATGTTTAAAAGGAAGTCTCTTTCTATATATACGTATCTGCTCAGGGATTTGGATAGTTTCTTTTGAACAATGAAGTTAAACAGCTGGCTACACAGAGAACAACTGATTGTAAGTAAAATGAAAGTTCTTTCTCAGTTCTGCAGTACCTTCCCTAGGGAAGTGTACAAGGTATTCATATTGCAGCAGATATTTTCTCCCCAAGCACTTTATACATTGGATTTAATTTGAAATGCCCAAATGACACAAGAAGAATGACTATGGGGGATGTTCTTATTTATCCAAATTTTTAAAAAATCTATGGCAACTTTATTAATACCTTATGCCTTTCATTAGGAAACAGAAAATGCCAAGGATGGGTAGTCCCCAACTCATGATCGTAATTGAGCCTGGAAATTATGGTTGTGATGGCTGTAAAGCGGATCATCATGTGACCAGACCCACTTTTATGACTTTTGCTACAGGTGTTAAGCATACAAAGTGGTTAAATGAAATCACTGTTCACAATGCACCAATTTTTCCTGGAAACCAGGAGTAAATGTCAGTTTTCCAGCTAAACCGCTAAATCACAGTGACATGACTACAGTGCACTGCAAATGAACCTAAATGCAGTCATGTGACTGCAGGAAAGGCACGTAGGAATTTTTAAACTGGATTGTATATCTCTTTTGTGGGATTAATTGGCTTTCCATTCTCGCATGCTGTCAGTTATATAAATTGCTACAGAATGTCCAGATGGCCATGAAAGCGTCCTAGCAGATTAGATGTCAGTGTTTATCTTTTACAAACTTGGGTTGATATTGTTCTCTTCAAATATATGATCTCTAAAAACTGAAAGTAAGGTAATTTACTACAGCCCATTTTTCATTTATTGTAAAAGGAAGCAAGCTGACTTTTGGGCCTCCTTCTGCAAGTAAAGGATACTTTCACTGCCTGGTGAAGATGTTGTGACACTTTTTATAATTCCCCAGAAACCAGTGGTTTTGTTTTGCACTTCTCCTCTCTGGAACATGTTTCTGTGAACCATTGCTATCCTGGTTGGGAGACAAAGTCAGGAACATAAAATCATGAAATATCAACTAGAGTCAAATCACATAATAACTAAGCTAATCTTTTAATATTTGTATTTTTACTTCATAAAATCTGGCATTAAAGGAACATTCAGAATTCCATTCAGAAAGAAATCAAACAGCTATTATGATTGCCACTTGGTGTAGAACTGTGCTACTGCTCATGCTATAATGTCAAAGTAAAAAGTGCTTTATTAAGTGTTTAAGTGTTTATTAAGAATAAACTACATTACATTCTATGAATTACATCTATATGTATTCATTACTGGAGGTGACTCATTTAAATCAGGGATATTCTAATGAATTATTCTTAAATATTCTAATGAATTATTCTTAAATTAGATCTAACCTTTAGATCTAACCTTTCTAGCTTTAGATCTAACCTTTCTAACCTTTAGATCTAACCTTTCTAGCTGGTAATGAAGAAAGTTGAAACTTTTTAAAGTATTCTTCAAGAGAACATCCATATTGTTCTTCAAAATATATTATACTAAGTAACACAGTTTAATGGAGGTTTAATACTATACTATAAATCTTATATTAATTTTAAATTCTAAACAACATACTAATCCCAGATAAGTACACCAAGTACACAAATCGAGATAAAATTTGGATCTGTACTTCACTCAAATTTCATCCACATTTATATCGCTATCTTATGATATAAATTATTGTTCAATAGCAAATAATTTCTTGTTGGACACTAAGATGCTCTAATGTCTTCATCTTACCTTTTCTTTTTGCTGATGATCATGTCCATGGTCTGGAGGAGTCGACGTTCTAGAGATAGAATATCAGCATCTGTGACATTCCTGTAATAGATATATACATCTAGAATTATTCCTATGACTTTTAGAACAGTCTCTTTCCAATTCTAGCTATTCTCTGATTCTTTTCCACTAAATGGACTATAACAAAAACTGCAAATTGATGATGATGCAGAACAATGATATATTTAAATCTAGAACCTGTATTATTGAGGTAAAGAAGATGGGGACAATTATGGAGAAATCTGTCCTGAAAGCAGAAGAATAGAGAACAAGAATTAAGATTAAAATGACATGATAGATGATAAATATAGAGACAGACAGACATGAAGAAAGAGAGACAGACAGACAGACAGATGGATTTTAAAACTATTTTGAATCTCTTTTGAGGAAGGATATTTACCTGAGAAAATAAGACATATAGGTATATGGACAATTCACTGCACCAAAGCCAGAGAGCAAGGCCATGAGAGTCACCCCAATCACTCCCACCCTACTGATGAGTTGTTCTATGGATAGAATTCCTGATAAAAAAATACCACAAGGTTAATTTCATCATTACATTTACTGAAAACAACAGAAAAGCAGAATCTCACTACCATATTATATCTACACCATTTTGTTTTAATTATTTAGACATTCCTTCCTCAGAACTCTCAAGTGTTTTTTCAATAGGGCAAAAACATATGTGTATTTAACAGATTACTTTGTCCCCCAAAGATAATAATTAGAAAAAATGGACCATAACTTTTAATATAGCTGTCATAATCTTGGAATTATTCTGAATTAAATAAAAAGCTTCTTCAATTGAAAATGAATATTTACAAATAGTGTCTAATTTTCCCTAGTCAATAATTCTTTTGCTTTATGCCACGCTAAAATACAGGTGAAACTCAAAAAATTATAATATCATGCAAAAGTTCATTTATTTCAGTAACACAATGTAAAAGATAAAACTAATATATGACATAGACTCATTACATGCAAAGCGAGATAGTTCAAGCCTTGATTTGTCATAATTGTGATGATTATGGCTTACAGCTCA
>JANHFM010004917.1:73476-85904 GCA_032468115.1 Grayia smithii | reverse complement strand
TTTATGGTTGGGGGTCACCACAACATGAGGAACTGTATTAAAGGGTCATGGCATTAGGAAGGTTGAGAACCACTGGACTAGGAGATTAAGTGAGCTCTTCCAGCTAATGTTATTTTTATGGTAAAATGGAATTTATTTTTCCAATCATAAAAATTCCAACTTACAATAAAACCCATTGTTTTTAACTATTGGTTTTAACTGTTTAACTGTTGTTGGAGCTATTGGCTTTTAACATGTATGTTGCCCAGATAACTGCTATTAATTTATTTCTCACCTCATAATCTTTGAAGAGCTGGCGCATGAAGAACAACCATCCAAATCCAAAAAACAGCACCTGCAGAAGCAAATAGAAAGAATATCATCAGTAATTGTAAACTCAGTGCTTGGAATAAACACATGTCCATCATCTGACAAAAAATAAATAAAATTATATTTTAGATATATTTTATAAAATAAAATATAAAAAAAGAAAAAGAAAACAAAAAAGCAAATAAACTCAAAGCATAGACTTAGTGGACTACTAGATCTTTTTCTGCTATCAGTTTTGTATGTTTCTAATACCGTGTTTTCCCGAAAATAAGACCCTCTTATATTTTTTTGAACCCCGAAATAAGCGCTTGGCCTTATTTTCAGGGAGGTATTATTTTGGGGTACATGGAGCAAGATGGGACTCCTCTTGCCGTTTTACCTGATTTCCAGCTCTGCATTTAAATATTTTTGGGAGGGCTTATTTTCAGGGGGAGGCTTATTTTAGCTCACGCACTCAAAAGCCCAATTGGGCTTATTATCAGGGGATGTCTTATTTTCGGGGAAACAGGGTAGGTAATAACTAGAATGCTATTTACAAAATGTGGAAATCTCAAAGCATATTAGCTAGTGTATGAAAGATGCTGGTTTCTTTTTGTTATCAAGGTAAGAAAACCTGATAAACTAAAACATATTTGTGTGTGTGTGTGTGTGTGTATTTAATTGTTGGATAAATTATTTCCTTTAACAATGAACATTTTAAAGCAATCATTGTACCAAAATGTAGCTACATTTTCCTATTTAAAAGCCCATTCTGAACCTGAGGAAAGTTAAGTGTTTTGTGGAGACTGCGTAAATATATCTCTGGGTCATGAAAAATATTTAACAAACAAAATAAAAAGGAAAGAATAGGACAAAATGTCACACAAGGCTCATATCTCATTTTTATTTACATAATATTTATAAAAATAAACTTGCATAACGCCACCTTGGTTCTTGAAACTATTTCAAATCCTAGTATTGATGCTGGATTTTTTACAATGCTACATTCTGTATGTTTTGGAGAATATTAAATGTAATCATTTAATTAAAAAATGCACAATGCAAAGAGAGATATTATTGTTAAGTATATAGGTAATCCTTGATTTACAATTGGCTTCTTAGTGGTTGTTCAGTTATGATGAACATTCCTGGGGATATTTACGAACCAGGGGTGAAATCTACTTACCTTCCCAGCTGGTTCGGAAGTGTGCACGCATCACATGCGCTCATGGAACATCTGCACATGCGCAAATCCTTCTGTGCATGCGCAGAGGGTAAAAAGCATGTCACTTCCTGGTTCAAACCAGGAAGTAACAATGACCAGGCAGGTGGGCTGAGCCTTGCACTGCCATTACTACCGATTCTCCTAACCACTGGCTACCATCACTAGCAGTTCAGCCGAACCAGTCTGAACCGGGAGCATTTCACCTGTTACAAACCCCTTCTGAAATTCTGATGGCTGTGTCCCCCATGTACTTTTTTCCTTATATTGTTATATATTAAAGAAATGAGATCTTAGGATGCAGGTGTTTCACAAAAAAAGTGGCAGACATCTTGCATATTTTCTAAAATGGAGAATTAATCATTCTTTGCTTTTATTTCTTCATTCCAGCAGACCTTGAAAGACATTTAAATCTAGCTATCTCAAAATCTTACAGAATCAGTATTTGGTGGTGTTTTTCCTTTATCTATTTTGTTCTGAAGAATTCAAAACCTTGGGTTTCATGATCTTAAAATTATTGAAGAAAGATATCAATGTAAAGATTAATATTGACTTCTTTGGAGAGAGAAACTTCTAAACAGTTTCACAAACTTAAATTGCATCAGAGTATAGAGCTCAAAATCCCAACTTGTTCCTACTAAAACTCTGAATGTAATTCATAAAGATCGCTAAGAATTGCTGTTATTCAATTCTAATTGTTAATATTTAAATAAATGTAAATGTATTAGGATTGTGCATAATTTATTACACTACATTTATTAATTTAACTGAAATTTATATTAAATGATATATGGACAGGCACAAGGCAGCGCAAACAAGCAAAGTCTCATCTACCGGATACAGGCAGCACGCAAAACCACACCCCTCCAGCCCGCGGAAAAAACTCTCTCCATGGAATTAATCCCTGGTGCCCAAAAGATTGGGAGCCACTCTCTTAAAACCATTCCTACAAATAGCATTTAAAACATATTTTGCTGTCCCTGCATAAGTAACATTTTTTTTTACAATAAACTGGGTGTGTTGTTATATATAGACATTTTAGGCTGCAGCAAGGTTTTTATCTATGTATGTAATTTAAAGAACGTTGTTTATGAATACCTATCTGAAGAGCTTATAGAAAGACAATACTTTTGATTATTCTGTAAACTTTCAAAAATCCTGCTTCAACAGGGGAAAGCTCAGTCGCTTTCACTTTTTGCGGGCAGCAGATAAATTACAAGCATCTGCTCCAAAGATCAATTTTCTTAAAGCAAACTGGATTAAATGGGACAGTTTGCTACATAACTTGCTTGTGCAATGCATTAAACCATGCCAATAGGCATGTACGACCAGGCTCAAATTATCTTACTTCGGGCACTAACATTCTAATTTTCTAGAAAAGACATAAATGTTTGAAAAGGTGGAAGGACAGAGGACAACCAGCACCTCAGTGGATGGACTCGGTGACAGTAATGATGAGTGCACCATTGCAGGACCTGAAAAAGGCTTGGCTAGGCAAAGATCATCACGGAGAAGATTTATGTGGTTGCTAAGAGTTCAAAAGCTATTTGAGAGCACATAATCACACTTTGTAAGCCCAGGCTTTACAGTTAACAATGGCTGAAGATTCATGCAACCAAAATTGACCCAAGGGTGCTTTTTTTTTTTTTCAAAAAGGCAACTGGACTTTGCTTTCCTTTGAAGACCTTTCACTTCTCATCCAAGAAGCTTCTTCAGCTACCAGGATGGTGGGGAATGGAACCATTTATACTCCTTGCAGATCATTTGCATCCTTTTAGAGCAGTGTTTCTCAACCTTGGCCACTGGAAGATGTGTGGACTTCACCTCCCAGAAGTCCACACATCTTCCACTGGCCAAGGTTGAGAAACACTGTTTTAGAGAAACGTTGAGGCTACCTGGAGGTTTATCTGTGCGGTAAGCACTTCTGTGACAACCGTGACCTGGACGACTGAGAATCTCCAGAGACATCGCTCAACACTGAGCATACCATGGTTCACTTAATCACGGTTCACCACGTCACACTAACCCAGCCAGTTAAGAGGCCTCCAGGCCTCCACGCATTTTCCGAGGCCCAATTCGCGGAAGCAACCCCGATAGATGGGTCAGGCAGAATTAATTCCAGGCTGCTTATTAATTCACCTGAACCCTCTAGAAAGAAAATAAAGCAATTTCTAAACGAAGAGCTGAACTTCCTCACGCCCCGCGATTAAGGCCCGGATTTAACAGGGGCCGTGCTCGGCTAGGGGGAAGCAATCAAATTCGTCGCCACCCCCCCCCACACACACACACACACACACCCCACACACACACCGGTCTTCCCATGCAAGGCCAGGCCTTCCCCTATATCCGGAAGCAGGACTGCCCCCTCCTGCCCGGCTTCTCCCGCCTTTCGCTGCTGCGCGCCTCAGTTTAGCCTGACGCGGGACGGAGAAGCCCGGTACCTGGGATATGACCATAATGCTGGAATCGATCAAGAAACTCATGGTGCACAGCCCTTCCGAGGGGGGTGAGGGGCGGGATGCCTCTCCACCCAACGTGCCCCCTCAGCCGAGCTCGTCCCTTTCCTGCAGAAGGGAGGCTCAGCCCCGCCCCCATTCGCTTCCTCGGTCCTGAGGCGAGACTTTGGATGGGCTTACAGAGATAGGAAACTGGAAGAGCAGCCCGAGCCTTTTTTTTTCTCTGAGGGAGAAAGAGAGCGAGCCCTTGTTTGCTCCGCTTGTTTTGCGCTCTGTCGGCCCGTCTTCTCTCCCCTCCTCAATTTATTCCTCCCGAGAAGATTCAAGGAATTGATGAGGCAGAGTTGGGAGGGGAATCCCAAAGGTGCTTTTTTTTTTTTCAAGAGGCAACTGAACTTTCTGATTTTTCTTTGAAGACGTTTCGCTTCTCATTAAAAAGAAAAAAGAAAGAAAGAAAAAGCTTCTTCAGCTCTGCCTGGATGGTGGGGAATGGATTTATATTCCTTGCAGAAGGCTAGTTATTTGCATTCAATATAATTCAGTATAAATCCTTCCATCCAGTCAGAGCTGAAGAAGCTTCTTGGATGAGAAACGAAACGACTTCAAAGAAAAACAAGGAAGTCCAATTGCCTATTGGGAAAAAAGAGCACCTTTGGGACAACCATGACCGTGGATGACTGAGAATCTCCGTAGACACGTAGGGAAGGGGGAAAATACCTCCATTTTTTTTTTAATCTACCCGCTATAAAAATAAAAACGAGTAATGAGTAGCATGTCTTCTAACTCCACTGTTTTATTTCTCATGAGAGAGTGAAGGGGTTAGAATTAGAAGTGGGTTAGATTGAAGCACTTGGTCCGTTTTACAGTGGTCAGTTTCATGATACCCTCCACGAGGTCTCTTCAGGGCAACAGCTTTCACTTTCCTTTATACTGGAGTCTAAGAACTCTCAAGAGCCACCAAAAAGGACGCAGAGAACACGTCATCCGCAGAGGCTTGAAAACGCACGCGGGGGGGACGCACGCGGTTCAACTGGACTTCCGGTATCTGGCTCTAAAGGCGGTGCTTTGGGATGGTGGACGGGCCAATGTCGAATTAGAGCAGGGGTGGGGAGGAATGGCCACTGGAATTCTGGGAGTTGAAGTCATAAAGGGGCCGTAACTCCCCAACCTCTGAATTAAGGGGTAGGGAATAAGAGAATTGCCTTGTTTTCATTGGCTGGAGCGCGGGAATGACGGAAAGCCTGGCTTGAGGAGGTTCTGATACCATTTTTAGCGGGCGATTCCGAATTAATCACCCTGTGAGAAAGGGCGCCTCGACGATGAGGTCAGTTTTACTAAATTAAAGCCTGTTAAACAGCTAATAAAGGAGCAGGCTCGAAATGTAAGTCTCTTGGCAGTTAATGAAGTATGGTACCTCGATGGAGATTTTTTTTTTTTCTCTTTTGAACAGGAAAAATAAAAGGCTGTCGGAGTCCAGAGTTTAAGATTAGCAACTGCGTGGAGATCTACCTTAGTGGTGCCTCTTGAACACAGGATCATAACTTTAATTATCCTCCACTATGGTGTAAATACTGTTAAATGCTGACACAAATATGACATCAGAAGTGGCACTATACACAAGCTAGTGGGGCAGATCAGTGGTGGGTTGCTCCCGGTTCGGTCCAGTTCTGTAGAATAGGTAGCGGTGACGCTGTGACGTCACCGAACCGGTTCTAACAGTCCCGGACCGAAGCCCCCCCGCGTGCCCATACTTACCTGTCCCTGCGTGCAGTGCTCGGAGCACTGTGCACATGCGCAGGAAGATTTTTTTTGAGCTTTTTTTTGCTTAAAACTACACGTGCGCAAGAGCGCCCGTTCAGTGTAGCGCATGCACCTACAGAACCGGTAGCAAAGGTAAGTAGAACCCACCCCTGGGGCAGATATTTCTGAGAGATTTCACTAATCTTAAAGTGACTTATCTTTACGAAAATCAGTTACAGAGATTTCATCACTAAATAGTTGAGCTGGAATTCACTAGAAAATGTAATGCTATATCTCACAGATTAGACAAAGGCTTTTCAATTTATCAGTGTAAGAATATGTCACTTCTAGCTCTTGTCTCATCTTTTTACCTCTGGTCTGTCTGTCAAAAGTTGACTCTGCACTTACTCTATATATTTGGTGAAATTTAATCCATGTGATAATAAATTATCAATCTGTGGTGCCCATAGACATCTGTGGGGTTCTATAATCAGGTCCTTTCTCCATTGATCTTTAAATAAAAATTCCATACACATGACAAGCACTGGAAGAAAGTTTCTTCCTAAGAACTTGTTTTATATCAACACAGACCACAAGACACGCTTAAATTTATGTCAGCCTTTTTCTAAGCATCCAATTCTGACTGGCCACTTGTTACGAGTACATACCAACCGTACATGGCTTGAATAATTGGAATACTTATATGCTAATAATATAGATGAATTGGCCAGCATGTTGTGAGTGGATTTGCATGTAGTATCCATAAAGAATAGCTGAATTATAAAATTGAAGAACTGGTAACTGGTTTTGTAACTGGTTTTGTTTATAGCATAGACTCTTATCAATAAAAACATCATTAAAAAAAAAACATTTAAAAACATTTAAAATCTAACCTGAAATGTATTTTGCCTTTTCCTGTTTGTTTATGTAAAAATAAAAGTTATTAATGCACTGCATAGCGAAATAAATATTGATGCCCATGGACAAAAGACTTCAGATTTATAGTGTTCCAGTAGAAAAAAATCCTATCAATGGGGGAAATGAACATATTATCATATTATTTACATCTATATAGAAACTATGTATATAGACTTTAAACATAAATGGAAAATGTATTCTATCCTGAATAGTATGTATAATGAAAATTGAGAAAGCAAAACAACTAGAAAACCACATAAATCATATTTCTGAATAATTTTCTAATCCAGACTTATTAACTGAAAAGGCTGCAATCCAGTGAGCTCAGTTAGACATGCTACTAAACAAACTTTATACTGCCTCGCTATTAGGATCACATTGTTTTAAATGTGCTATGCTAAATTGATAAAACACAATTGAAAAATGAACTGATAAAAACACGAAATTTATAATTTAATACAAGCAGGTATAGAGATACTGTACTAAATACAATAATTACGTATCTGAATCTTATAACATTTTTGAATTTAGTATAAATGTGTGAATTTGCAGACTCCTTTGACTTGTAAATAAATACCATTTTACCAATGAAAATGAAAGTAATTGACTTTTTGTGAGGTTTTGTTTATTGTTCTTTATTACAGTATAAATCAAGTTATGCTTTATTATTCCCATTTTAGACATAAAAACCAGCTGAGTTGGGTTAGTGGCTCGCTCTCAGCCCAACTCACCTCACAGGGTTATTGCAGGGAAAAATTAGACAAAGTAAAAAGTATTATGTTTGTTAACCATCTTGAGTTATTTATTTAAAATAATAATAATGGCAGGTTATATAAATTGTGTGTGTATGTATATGTGTATATATCTATATCTGTCTATCTTATCTATTAACTATCTATCTATCTATCTATCTAAATGTTTTATTCCAATAAGGCAATTCATCTTGGCTATAAGCTAATACAGTAAAAAATAAACACAATTTTGCATTATTTAGACCTAAATGGATCTGAATAAATTAATGGCAAAATCCATTATATTGATTGAGATGTAAATCCTATTTTTAATGGTGTTTCCCCAAGGAATTTTTGCATAGAATTTCAAGCTTAATTGGTTTGCAAGATTGCAGATTTGTTATGGACATTTCCTATCCTGATCTAGATTACTAAAGTGCCTTTTTCCTACTGAGGACTTTTATGTCACAATAAATATAAACTACGAATATTGTTTTCCATCACTACTAGGCCTACATTCATATTAATTTATTAAATATACTTATTAAGCATATCTTTTTTCTGTATTACTATTACTGTTAAACATTGCCTAACCTCTGTGCAGTAGAGTTGCTTAAGAGACTAACATTTTGATTTCTATCATTATTTTTATCATACAGCTCACATTAAAATTACTGTCCATCAAGACTATGAAAAGTAGAGATCTTCCGTTTGATGTAGCAGGAAGATGGTGTGGATTAGTGGGGCTCTGCAAAGTCCAGCTGATTTCTATCCACCAGGAGATCCTTTGGGGCCAAAGTCACCCTGGCGGGATGACGAAGAGAGGAAGGACTCTTTGTCGATAGCGAGGGGCTGGCAGTTCCCTCGCTCAATCTGAAGGAATGTTCCTGACCAGTGGAAGAGAGAACGGCCATTAGGGCCAGACTAAGGTTATGACAACTGGGACAAAGAAGCAGGAAGTAATCATTTTACAACAGTGTCTGATCTGGTGAGACTTTTTTTTTCTAATTTCTGCCATGGAATTAAATTCCCAAGAAAGCACTTTTGAAAAGTGGGACCCTACAGAGTAGGAAGAAGGGAATGCTCTCCCACCTCTGAATGAAAAGCGGCGAGTGAGATTTGGAGCCAATGATAGATCCAAGCAAAGGAGAATCATGAGAAGGCAAATCTAAAAGTAAAGGAAAAGACTAGACTAGTCATTTTCAAAACATTATAATATGTTTAAGATTTTTTCTTTTCTGTTTCTTGTAATTTTGAGCAACGAATTTTGAAGGACTAAACTTTTGGATTTTTTTTTAGTTTGCTGTAAAAACAGAAAGAGCCAGGGTGACACCTAATGACTGGAAAAGACATTACACTAGTGGAAAGAATAGCAAAATATTTTGACTGTTACAGATACAATAGAGAAAAAACAGCAGTTGTTGCAAAATTGTTTTTGCTTGGTGTCTGGAGAAAGATAGTGAATACATTGAAACCCTTTGAAGTAAATTATAAATACTCTTGATAGCCTGAAACAATGGGATACCTTGGTTTTGCTTTAAAACCAAGTGAAGTGGCTTTTTGATTTATTATATATTTTGGGCTATTGAATTATTGAATTTGGTGGGACTTGATGTGCCCTTTGGATTATAAATATCAACTAACAGAAATAACTGTAGTCACAAAATGGACTGATTTTGTGCATGTGGATTACAAATACAAATAACTGATAAATGGTTGGTGATTGAGAGAAATGGAATTTTGATTGGTTTCCTAGCCTACTGAGTACGTGGGACACTGTGGCGATTATGGACTGTTTTGGACCATTGTGTTCTTTTTGTTTCTCTTTTTTCTTTTAATTACTCAAGTAGATTGTCTCTCTTAATATTAGATGCTGAAATGACAAGTATTCCAAATCTAGCTAGAATAGGAAAAAAAGCATCATCTACACCATCATCAGCTTCCTCTAATCCACGGGTGTCAAACTGATGGCCTGTGGGCCAGATGTGTCACACACAGGCCACAACCCACCCCAGATCTACAAAGGGAAAAAACATCGTGATATGTCACGTGATTGCAGCATAACGCCACCCGTGCTCTAATTCATCAAGTCAAAGATCAATAGGCACCAAGCTACAACAAGAGAAAACAAATATTTCTTAAATACAAATAATGTTTCAGTCTACATAGGAAACTGACAAAAAATCACAATGAGATGAAAAATGAGATGGGAGAGATGAAAAGGGAAAGATGAAGAAAAAAATACACAATTTGGATGAAAGAATAGGAAATTTTCAGCAAATGATAACAAAAAATGAACGAATTCAGAAAACAGGAGAAATCAGAACAAGCAGAAAAAAAGTGGATGAAATAAATCAAAGACTGACACAAGTGAATAAAGAGCTAGAAGCCTCGGTGATAGTGCTCGAAATGGAGAAGGCAGCTTATTATTCACCTTCTAGACCTTCTAGACATAACGATAGAGTTGTTGGCAGAGGCTCTAAAGTTAAATAACCAGGAGATGGATAACAAGGTAGATGAAATATTTAGAATACATACGAGCTACACGAAAAGACACAAACTCCAAAAAGTTTGAGCATGTGAGAATTGTCAAAAAATCAACAAGGGATGAAATACTTAACAAGGCAAGAGATGAACCGCTGCAAGATTGTGAAAAGTAACTTTGAAAACAACAAAACTAACTTTCTCAGTTAAAAGCTAAGGACTATTTTGAAATGCAAAATTGCACGTTTAGTAAATAAATAAAGAATGCAAGATAACGCAAATCTTACATAGCTTTTACAAAATTATTATACAATGTGTAAGGTTCAGTACTGAAAATTTTGGCACAAATAAGTGAAATTTGTGCATTGAAATTTGATTTACAAGCCCAATCTAATAGGATTACTTGACCAATAACTTTTTGAATAGCAAGCTAACACTTTTCAGTTTTGATGCCTCTTTTGCAGAGCTTGCAGAAGTAAGGCCTGATATTAGGCAAAAAGGCTTAAAGTTCAGATTTGAGACCATAAAGAATCACACACTACATAGCAAGCAAACAGGTTTTATTTGCTCCCCAAAGAAAGATATAAAGGTACACATGAGAGATCTTACATTCCTTTTATCTGTTGAGAGCCCCAGTTCCAGCATTTAAACACCACCTATGTACTCTAATTCTGGGATTAGCTATAGCAGAATGGTTCTTTCAGGTGGAAACAGCACATTTGACCAAGTCTGCCTATGGTAATGCTTTGCCTAACCTTATTCATTTCTGACAAGGCTTATCGTAGTTCAAATAGCCAAAGCAGCCCTAATAAAACTTATTAAATTCTGATGTGAGAAAAATTACAACTACTTAAAATTAGCACATTTAAATTAAGAGAAATACCTGGTATCTGTGGCTCGCAGACATACTGTCAGCATTATGTATCAAAGTGGATTACATGCTAATTAGCCTGTTCAAGGACTTTGATGTTGCCCAAACTATGAATTCTTGTCTTCCTAGAAATTATAATGGTCTTCTGATGAACATTCTGTACACCTGTGGTGCCTGAATAATAGTATGTCATAAAAGTTCTATGGGAATAAATGAAATATAATTAAGACATGTAAGCATTATGGCTATAAGTAAGTTAATTTAATAATTGTTTGAGTTCAAATTCACTTTACTAATTGGAAACAGTACAAAATCTAATTTCATACGCTCATCATAAATCTTTCAGAAAACTGATTCTGTGCCTCACCAAAACATGAATGGCTTAATTTCATTGGTCCTATTCCACTGGAGGAAAGAGAACTCTCCAGTGTCTGTAATAATGGGGGGGAAACCCTACAACCTAAAGGTATCATTCTCTAAACATTGTTTACTTCATAAAATGTTGTACTTTGTTCAGTAGAAGTCAACTCCAGGAATGATTGCATTGTATAATACAGTATACAACTGGTAAATTACCCATAGTCATTTCCTACATTTGAACTAATATAATTTGGCAACCATCATATTTTTATTTATATTCCTCATATGGCACCTATGGCCTTAGTTACACATATGATATTTGCATATTACATATATGATACTTATACTTCTATGACCCCAGAAAATCATTGATTTATGACACTGTAATTTGCAGCTCTGAACTGATGAAATGAATTGTTGCTCCAAGGAAAAGGCCATGAAAGTAGGATTGCAGGGTTTTCTCTAGAGCTGCAGGTTGAGTCCATTCCCAATGGCAGAAATGTCTATTCCTGTCTGCCAAGTCCTTTGATTCTTACCTCCAAACTGAAATCAAAGCCCTGGGATGCCTTGCTGTTATTCCCCATCCTCCCCAGCAATTCAAGGGGTAGCTTTGCCACTCGCGCAGAGGCCCTTTCACAGCACAATAAGAATGCCAAGGTTAAGAAGAAGATAGACACAGGGGACTGACTGAAGCACCATTTTTGCATTCGTCCATTGAGAACCTGAAAGGAACATTGGTCAGTCCACAAGGTTTCTTAGCACTTGGTGTCAACCATCAATAGTTAGGACATTCATGGGGACACAAATATAGTTTTCAGGGTTTGTGGAGTGAAAATATGTCTGTAATGTTGGCACATATGTATAATAATGGCACATATATGTGAAGGGCAAGCAAGCATTCCTCACCTTCAGTGACACCTTTTTACATTTAATAAGCATGAGTACATAAGAGCCACTGGAATTCTCAGATCAAATAGGAGCTAATCATTTCTCACTAAGTGCTATAAACAGTCCTGGGAAAGTGACTGCTAGTGTGCCTGTGTTTATTTGCTACTGCAAGTTATCTGGTTCTACAATGCCATATACATTATGGCTCAGAGCAGGGATACCTGGAAAAAAAAATCACCTCCTCCTAAATGAGCCTACCCGTAATCTACAATTTCAGCAGAAGTCCTGCTGGATGTTTCCCACCAGGAGACGTTACACTGTGGATACAAACAGTAGGGACCTTTCTTTATAACAGAGATCTTCAAAGTTGGCAGCTTTAAGACTTGTGGACTTCAACTCCCAGAATTCTCCAGCCAGCATAGCTGGGAGTTGAAGTCCCCAAGTCTTAAAGCTGCCAAATTTAAAGACCT
>JANHFM010004917.1:62431-73376 GCA_032468115.1 Grayia smithii | reverse complement strand
GACCTCTGCTTTATAGGCTTCTTGGGTGTCAGATTCTCTTCTAGAGGAAGTCAATTTAGCCATCTCGCTACTGAGTTTCAGATATGCAGTATAAATTATTTTAACTTATTTTGTCCCTTTAAATCATTTTATTTTACTGATTTGTTAGTATTGCTTTGAGGCAAGTTGAGGCAATATTTATAATGAAAAAATAAAGAACTGTACTACAGTCTTCTTTGTTTACATTTCAAGGTATCCTTTTAAAATTCATTGAAGGGTTTGCACATACAGTTAAGATCTCTCCCCAGCAAGCAAAGATATAATCTTAGAGAAAGTTGCTATAGTGACTTCAAGTGTCAATAATATGCAGAGATTTAAATATCAGATTTATATATTTGCTTATAATTACATTATACATCATAGTAACTAGAATGTGAATTAGATCTATACAGTTGCTGTGATTACTTTCTTGTATATTAATTTTTTTCTCAAAATCTTCAACATTTTTCAAAAAGCAAATTAAAAACACTAATATAAAAAGTGATTGAGAGGAGATAACAAACATTAAAAACAAAAACAATATTTTCAATAATTAATTTTTAAATTCATAATACTTTAATTTTTGAACTTACTTATTGAACTACACATTTCCAGGGAAGAAATTGTGTACTGAAGACATTTTTCAGAGCTGGCATTTGCTACTAAGAACAAGGAGCTGATGAATAGATTGGCTTCTTTGACCCTCTCAGAAGAAAAAAAAAAGGATGTGAGATTGCCCAGGTTGCATTCCATATGGTTGCTCCTCACCAGGAGACTGCAAGGCAATGGTCTCTGGAGGGTGGTGGAACCAGGAAATTCTTGCTCCAGCCACAGCCAAAGCCTTCAAAGGACACTAAATTCAAACTTCTTTTGTTAACCACCTTCAGAAATTGCTTATAAACTGCTTTAAAGAAGTTAGACATCTTCAAATGTCAAGGCTGGAAACACATGAGTGCCTTCAATCCTTAATATTAAAAAAAATGACACTATCTTTAAAAGCCTTAAAAATTCAAAACTGAATGGCAAAAAGCAAGACTAAGTACTGACTATAGAAAGTCTTAAACCAATTAAGAAAAACTTGGACTATTTGATTTTAAATATTGACTGACATTAATTACAAAGAATAAATACATTTTTGTGAACAAGAAAAATTATTTTCAATATTGGAAACAAGTAGCTTACAATGGCATTCAGGAACAGCAAAAAGACTTTGAATTAACATTGTCAGCTACGTTATATTTTTGTGAACACCCTGTTGCCAGATGATGTTACATCATAAAACATTACAGAAAAATATTTGGAAAAAAATATATATCTGAGGTGTTTGAGGAAAATAAAATGGGCAAGAATATATCACTGGATGTGCAAGAAAGTTGGATGAGCCTCTAAAAATTAGAAGGAAATAGAAAAGCCAATTGAAGACAATAATTGGAATAATTTGTTCCTGATAGATTTACCAAAGAGGCTTCTTAAAGTTCTGAAGTGATCTTTTGAATGCATTAATGAGAATGATTGTTTTGTGTAAAAAACCATGATGATGGTGATTGGGATAAATAGTTTTATATTTGCTAACTAAGAGGAGGTGAAGAGATAGTGAAATTGTTGATACGTGTTGCGATAAAGAGGGAAATTGGGTTTTTTTGTTTTCTTTCCTCTCTTTTCTTTCCTTTTTTTTTTTGCACTTTTTCTTTTTTTAATTTTTTTTATTATTGTACTTAAAACTTTTTGTAAAAACATTACCTTAAAAAACTTATTTATTAAACTTATTATACAGTAATGAACATCAAATTGTAACAAGCTGCAAATTGTCAGTACTCAAGTTGTTTTCTCATTTTTCAATTAAAATTGTGTCCATGTCATGGATGGAACTAGTCATTTATCTTTTGATTTCCTCCTAAATATTTTTTCTCCTATTTTAATATTCTTGTAATTTTTAAAAAACCTGTTCAAAAGCTTATAAATTCATTATCAAATAAATCAACTTGGCCAACTAAGGAAAATTCAAAGGTAATTTGTTGTTTCTTACCTGTTCCCTCACTTCCAGATGGATGTATTACATATTATATCAGATTATCTTTTGTTCTTATTGTTGTTTAACATTCTGATGTCCCCAAACCCTTTGTGAGGCTTCCAAGTTTCAAAATTCCAGAAATAATAGATTTATTATTAATAAAAGAACAGTAGAATATTGTACTAGAAAACTTTAATAGAATAGTACTATAATTTTAAAAAGTTTAAATCATCATTACATGTACTTAAACTTATTTGCTTCATTTAAGAGATTCCCCTTCCTTGCTTCCAGGATTAAAATGATAAAGGATGATATCTATATATTAATAGAGTGGATTGTAATTTGGTGAGGTTTAATGTCCTGATCCCAGATCATGGGAGTGATTATGGAGAAAAATCCCTGGCTTCAACTGACCTCTGAATTAGGTGCTTATGCCTTTAATCTGCTGAAAAATTCTATGGGTCCTTTCTGGGTGTGTTGGCAGTTTATGCAAAAGGGATTTTCTGAAATGGATTAAACCTCCCTTTGCATTGTTTCCGGACTGGAGAGAATTTGCTGAGCCACTAAGGGCTGAAAAAACAGAGCCAATGAAAGTGCATACCTGCACATTTCTGTTGGTATTAGTCTCCACTGCCTTAAAAAGATTTGATTTGCTACACATATGCAAGTTATATTTTCAAACCAATAAGAGAGAGGGATGTTTGGGGGTTTTTTAGATCTCAAGATAAAAATTGACATTTTCAAGAAATCAATCTCTCTCTCTCTACTCAGGCACATACCTATATCTGTATCTCAGGATTGTGCAAAATCTTCAAAGAGGTGTTTTGCAATGTGCAGGTTGCTGAACAAAGCATCTGTTTTGGGACTGTTAAAGCAGCTGGATTCTTTGCATAGTAGCTTTCCTAAGAAAGTGGGAAATGAGCAAGTGTTTTACTAAATCAAAAACTACTTTGTATCACTCTGCACATTGTGAATCATTTCTCTGGAAAGTTTTGCTCAGTCCTAGTAATCTGCTGTTAGATAAACAGATGGCTTTGGTGGCCAGATAAATGTGTTGCTTTTTCTGAGGAGTTTCCCAGAGCCTTTGTTTCTATCATTATTCTAAGACATGTTGCTAGCAGAAGAGAAAGCAAGAAAGTACAGCTATCAGATGGATGCTGAATCTTATTTCGGTATTGGAGATGGGACCTTGAAGGACATAATAATATTCTCTGTCACCTCACTGCTACTTCCTGTTCTCCCAAGTGGCAGGAAGGCTGCCAAGGAATTTGCTTTACTCTACCAAATGGTCATCCCATGCTACTGCTGAAAACACCATAATGAATAGTAAATCTCAACAAAAACATTTAAAGGGGTCTATCCAAATACATCCAACCAGCTTCATTCCGCACTGGTCCTGCATCAGTCCAAACCACTAGAATAATGACTTGAAGGCTATGCAAAATAGACCGTGCAATCAGCACAGTAGGAAATATATTACTAGGACTTCAGCTTTAACACATATCTTTCAAGCAAAAAGCAGAATAAGGTATCATTTGGAATATAATTGTAACTCAAGTCTATATTCTCAGGGTGTTGGTTTTTTTTACTTTCCATTTGCTAAAAATGATTTAGCTAAGGATAATTTAGCCTTCAGCTACCTATAATAAGCAAATGGCATTTTCATTATATAATACAATCTTGGACCATTAAAATCCACATTTTATCCTGGAGCTCATAATATATTACAGCTACAGGGAGGAAAATAAGGTACAGCACACTTCAATACATACTGTAAAATGCCAGTATTTTCTTCCATTTCTAATGTGATCGTTAATGATCTAATAGGAATCTATCTTTCTCCAAAAACTGGAATAGCTCAAAGTGGGCAAGGTGTTACACCAGTACAGCCTCTTCCCAAGTGGTTGAAGATACCCATTTAACCAAGCGTTTACTACTTACTACACTGTACATTTTAGAAGTTCAAATGAAATAATTTATATTTTTCACATTTGGTTTATGTTTTTCATCTGTCCCTGTCCCGTGATGAGAAACAATCAGACAAACAAATAAATCAGCAGATCTCCAAAAATTATTTTGATCATGCCAACAGTTCATCTGACACAATCACCAAATTGGTTCTGTGGCTAAGTTAGGTTGTCTGTGAAGTATGCTGATTTATAGAAGTAAACCTCATTTGCCTCTATAAGCAAACATTCTTGTACATTCACTGGGAGATGAATTAAAACCCCTTTTGAAAGGTTCCACAATAAGGAAGGTGGAAGAAAGTCCCAAGCTATCAATTTGTCTCTATATATGACCATCAAAGAAATAACACCTCCCAAATGCTAGAAGAAAAGGAGAGCATAAAAACATTTGCAATCACAGTTGTTACATTTGTTTTCCTCATTGCTTTCAGTGGTTGGTGGGATTTTTTTGTATCTTAATATTGTTATAGTGCATTTTATTTTATAGTAATGAAATCATTTCAAGTGAAGAATTCATTTCATTGTTGCATTACATGACTAACATGATAACTAGTACCAGTATCATGAAAAACAATAATGATAAAACAGTTAACTTTCATAGTACTTTTTCCTAGCTAAAACATTGATAAATATTAAGAAACAATATTAAAATGACCACTTTAGCATCTTGTTTCAGACATCTGAGGTGTGTATATATGTAAGTGTAGGGGGTGGACTCTTAGGCTCACTACTCATACAGTCAGATCATCAGACCGAGCCCGACTGCTGCCTTTGCTTAACCTGCTAAGGGGTCTTGTGTCAGTTGTCACATCAGCAGATGATAGTGGCAAGTTCTGCTGTGGTGGTTCTAACTCGTTCTCCATGGGCTTTTCTTCTACTTCTTTTTCTGTTTTCTCCGTTAACAGTTCTAACCTTTGTGGTTCGGCTTCCTCGGCTTCCTTCTCTTCTGATTCCTCCCCTGCTTCTCCTTTCTCCTTGTCCAGTTGGTCTATGTGTGTGTAGGAATGCAGTTGCTCATTAAATGTCCTGGAGAGGTCTTTCAGGTGTTCCATGCTAATCTTCTCTTCCATGTCATGCAATGAACTTTCTACTCCTACTTCTGTCAAAGGAAAGTAATGGAATTCTTGCTTCCCTTCCTCCTCTAGCAATTTATACCCTTTGGCTTTTTGGATAGATGAAACAGCAATAGAATGAAGGTGAGTCTCTGGCATTTCCACAGGTTGTTGTTCCACTGGTTTTTTGAAAGCATTCAAGATTTTCTTGAGACCCAAGTGACTGATCTCTACAAGATTGAGGAAAAGGGATACTGATGCCACAGCCAACATGAACATGATAAAAACAGTCTTCTCAGTAGGCCTGGATGTAAAACAATCTACGATGTTGGGGCAAGGCCATCTGCCACAGCGGTAGAGAGGATAGATTCTGAAGCCATACAGAAAGTATTGACCCACTATAAACCCAACCTCAAAGAGGGTCTTAAAAAAGATGTGACAGATATAAGTTCTCAGAATGGTTCCCTCAAGATGGAACTTTTTGATCCCTCTGTGGCTTGTATCCTTCATAGAAACAGAGTTGCCGTCATCTTGGTCAAGAGGTGAGTTTTCTTCCTCTGCCTTTCTTTGCTGAGCTCTTTCAGCTTCTTTCCGCTCTTTCCTTTTCTGTTGCACCTTTACATAGTGGGCAGCATGGCCCAAGTATACCAGCGATGGAGTGGAGACGAAGATGATTTGGAGGACCCACAGACGGATATGAGAGATAGGGAAGGCCTCATCGTAACACACATTCTCACAACCTGGTTGCTGAGTGTTGCAAACAAAGTCTGACTGTTCATCACCCCATACAAATTCTGCTGCAGTTCCTAAGATCAGGATTCGAAAAATGAAGAGCACCGTGAGCCACACTCTCCCAATGACAGTTGAGTGTTCATTCACCTCTTCTAAGATGTTCCCTAAAAAACTCCAATCACCCATTGCTGGCTGTTTAAAAGAAAGACAATGATTACATTGTATTATACTTTAGTAATTTAAATATATATTATCTACATTTCTTATTAATTTCTCGATATTTTTAACATGCTTCACATTTTTACAATCCATATTCCAATGAAATCAAAAGCATATTTCATTTTGAACTGCACATTTTAATCCAAAGAGGCTGCTGCAAGCAAACAGCATAGCAAAGGGTACAAAGCCATGCTCTCTTCTCTTTCTTATTTTAAAAAATACTCTGAAACTACTCTGAAATTAGAAGCCATTTCATGCTATAAATTGCTACTGCCTTCTCCAAAAATCGCACAATCCAGATATTTTTGGAAGACAGTTCTTGGAACTCTGCTTGCTGTCTGAATAATTCTGGTTCCTATATATGGGAAGGATGCTAGATTGGGGAAGACTAAAATGAAGATGATTCTAGCCATCACTTTTCCTGAGGGGAATCTTTTTGCTGGTTACTTCTGCAGTGTGCTGGATTTTATTGAAAGCATTTGGGTGCCAGTGAGGCATATTATGAAAGAAAAAATATTTTCCTACCCATAAATTGAAATCTGACATCTGGTCTTAGAAGCTTCTATTTGATTATGAGTGAGGGGATCAGTATTTCCAGAAAAGATTAAATAAACTTTTAGATTATCTAATATTTTAGATAATGTTGGATACTACATTGTTAATTGTTAGATAGGTATTGGTATCAGCTGTAACAGTGTCTACAATTACAATGTTCATAAAAGCAAATGCCTCATGGACATTTAGCTCTTTATCAAACTCTATGATTTGGAGTCATACATTGTACTAAACCATGGTTTGTTCATTATGGTTGAGTTTAAGTCATAAACTTATTTACAAATTTAGTATGTCCCATAATACATTAAACCAAAACCAAACAAACTACCATATGGTTTAGCAATGTCTATGAAACCAACCATTGTCTAAAAAAATCACAGCTATGAGCTGGCTGGGCTATGAGTTGTAAGGATAGAAATATGTTAAATAAATATATATAAATAAATAAAATTGGCTTGTTATAATGTGTAAAGGTTTGAGATGTACAAGCACTTTCCATATTAAATATACAAATCCAATGGGAAATATGTAAGCTATCATTGTACTATACTAGAGATCTAAAAAGTCTGGAAATCCTTCTGTTCGACTGTACAAGTGCTCTGCTTTATAAGCATTATCGATAAGGCATTCCACATATTATTCTATATGTAACATGTATAACTTGCATTATTCCTTAACAATTGTTCATTTCTCAGGATATTCATCCACAGTACAATTCAGTTCACAATAATTAAACCAAATATAAACCAAATATAATTACTTTCTGAAAAATTTAAAATAACATCAGTAGCACACACTTTCATTAATATAATCTAGAGCAATATCCACGCCACCATTTATGCCCTATAGTTTATGCTTGCAGGTCAACACATCGTACAGTTCCTTTTAACATATTTAGAAATAATCTATTATAGTTTTTTTTTTTCATTAATAGGATCACGAGAGTCATAAATACTATAATCTTTTCCTGAACAATTCCTGCAAGAATGATAGGATGCAATGGTTATAGTAAATTTCTGGCTGTTGCATTCTTTTCAAAAACTGCAAACTCTTGGCCAAGTTCAAAGTGTTTTAATTGAGGAACAAAACTTATTCTGAGAAGACATTAATCTAATATTAATTTATATTCAAAGAATCATCCAAGCAACTTGTCTTTTAGTTCAAACAATCCACACTTCATCCTAAGAACCAAATTGCACACTTCCTATAAAAAGCGAACAGCATTTAGGCATAAATGTGCAAGATAATTCTTATCTCCAAGCCTCCGATCAAACAGGACACCTTTTCATATTGAAGCTGAATGCATGTTTCCCCAAGTGCAGAAGTTGAGAAAGAAGAAAGCAGGATATTATAGATGGTTTCACTAACATGTTTCTACATGTTAGATGCATGCTTCCAAAACAGCCTAATCATGCATTCAGGTGTTTCTTTAGAACACCAAGACTTTTTTTTTTTTTTTTTTTAAGAGGAACCTAACAGTTGGCCTCTAGATGCTGACATCCTCAGATTCCAGGAGCTGTTGTTTTTTTTTCCCAATCACCTAGGAAGAAAACAATATTGTTATGAATTTATGAAGCAGCAAACTTGCCACAGTGGAAGGATCCGCTGAAGATACGTGCTCCCGTTGTTGCTGGGTACTCTGCAGCAAAAAAAGAAAAAAGTTTTAACTTTTCCCTCCTCTAAAAGTCCCCAACTTTGTCACATGACTGAGCAAAAGTGACTGGATCAGCATTGACAGGTAGGCTTTACTTGCCCCGTAGTATATAAGCTCTAAGCCAGACATCTTTACAAAATGAATGACATTCGGTGACAGGAAGAACAATAGAGAGAAAAGACAAATAAAAAGAGGCCCATACAGTAATGAAAAAAAAAGGAAAAAGATTCTGCATGTTGAATAGAACTAAAATGAATTGGTAACAAGCTCTGGGCACCAGACACTGATAATATAGTGCAAGCAAACATGCTATTTTCAGAGGCCAATGTTATCCTATAGAGGAATGGTCTCCAAAGTTGAGATACCCAGGGAACCCGTATCCATATGAAAAATTAATGGACCCATTAATAAATAAATTTTGTGTGCTACAAATACATTTAATTTGAACAAAATGTTACAATTATAGTTGTAACAATACATTTTGTTCAATGTAAGCAGAAATTGCAGGGAACACAGTTTGAATACTGGGACTATAGAGAATATCCCATTGGCATATTATTATTCTTATAATCATAATCAGAGCAATTTAAGTCTGCCTAAAAACATATTTAACAATTGTGTCAACTTATGGGGAATTGAGAAAAGATGATAATGAGGAACTTATGGGCCTTCAAATGTTGCTGAATTGAAATTCCCATCAGCCTCATTCAGTATGGACTATAGTGAGATGGTTGGGACTTGTAGTTCACAGATACTTTCCTCTAGTCTTAGACAAAGTTTGACCAAACTTTCTTTCAGAAATGTCTATGGAGATTCTCTGTCATCCAGGTCATAGTTGTCCCAAAGGTGTTTTCAAAAGGCAACTGGACTTCCTTGTTTTTCTTTGAAGACATTTCACTTCTCAATCAAAAAGCCAAGAAGCTGAAGAAACTTCTTGGATGAGAAGCAAAATAACTTCAAAGAAAAACAAGAAAGTCCAGTTGCCTCTTGAAAAATCACCTTTGGGATTTCTTTCATAAACCTTAGAACAACTTCTGAGTGTATATTTCTTTACATTTAGCAGGATGGTACATAGTGGAAATTTCTCAGGATACTTATATAACTTCAAAATGAATAGATTATAGGGTATTTTTACATTTACGGTAAGTTGCAAATTCCTACACTCAGTGAGCACACATGATCTGAAAACAGTGCAAAGAATATGGACAAGAGCATCATATAGTGTCATTCCATTAGAAGAACAAAGTAAAGGGGGAGTTGACAAAAAGAAACAGAGCAGAAACAATAGAGATACTGGTGTAAGGTTTAGGAAACTAGAAATTTGAAAACAAGAGATGAAAGAATAACATCAAGGCCATTAGATTGCTAGGCATAAGTACCCTATAGCACAGGGTACGGGGACACACAAAGGACAAATGCTACCTTTTGCTCCTTCTTTTCATTTTCCTTTATCTCTGTCATTGCTCTTTCCACCTGCAGTCTTAGTCTGGCCACACTCTATGGCAGTGCCAAATATGATTGCAAATCCATTCAGGAACTAAACGAAATTGTATTCTTCAGTCAATGGCAACATCCATTGCTTTCAATTTGACAGGTCCTTGTTTCTTCATGTTACAATGATGTTTTCTGGAAACAGAAGATTTTTGCCTGGTAATTCCTCTTGCCTTCTTCATATTTCACATCCATGAATAGTTACAAACCTATCTCTACAACTGGTCTATCCTGTTAAAATTAGCATGGAGCCTACATTTTATATCAAGTGTGGATGCAATTAGAATTACTGAGTGCACAGACAAGCCACTTGATGTGTTCCAGATAAGAGAACACAATGGCTCAGTGGTTAAAGACTCTGAGTGTCAGTTGGAAAGCTGACAGCCTGGGTTGAATCCTAGCTCCGTGTGATGGGGTGAACTCCCATTACTTGCCCCAGCCCCTGTTCCCCTAGCAGTTTGAAAGCATGCAAATGTGAGCAGATAAATAGGTACCATTTCGGTGGGAAAGTAACAGAATTCTGTGTGCCTCAGTGTATAGTCAAGCTGACCACATGACCATGGAAGTATTTTTGGACAACCCTGGCTCCCTGACTAAGAAACAAAGATAATCACTGCCCCCCTAGAGTCAGACATGACTGGGCAGGGAATATCTTTCCCCTTACCTTTATGCTCCAGATGTTTTGGATTGTGTCTTATTAACAGCTAGACTGACTCAAGCCCATGGAAGTTCAAGTTCAAAACATCTGGACCACACCAGACTGCTCATCTCCATGCTAAATGGAAAAGCATGTACAGCCAGCCTCATTATTAGGCAAATTAACTTGACTTCCTCAGGCAACAGGCTAAGGTCAGTGCTAGCAGGTCTACCACACACATAAACAAGTACAAGTGGCATTCTTTCTCTTGAGCCAGTCTTTCAACAACAAGTTGGATTATCATTGTTATGGAAAGACTGGGTGACCTTTTTTTTATCTTATCCTTTTTTCTCCCAACATGTTACAAAGTAGTACTGAGAAATAGTTTTCATCAAATGGCTCAGGTTATCTAAGGAGCCACCTTTTCCCCATCACATCTACCCTACCTATCAAGTCCAGCAGGACAGACATGCTTGTGTGAAAGGCTCCCATCTAAGACAGGGGTCTCCAACCTTGGCAACTTAAAGCCTGGCAGACTTCAACTCCCAGAATTCCCCAGCCAGCTTTTGCAAAAGCTGGCTGGGGAATTCTGGGAGTTGAAGTTCGCCA